>SNQJ01S0218125.1:0-15328 GCA_010110895.2 Picea sitchensis | reverse complement strand
TGTAGGGACAAACACCGGTAAAAGGTACTTCTTTTCTCCTTCCATCTCACACACTAGTCCACCTAGATCTAAAAGGAAGTCAGTGACCATGATAATCACTTTCTATCTTAGAGTTAAGAGTCTATCTCTTTGAGGAGATCTACCTGTCCGCATGGAGATTTTCCTTCAACAATATGGACCATTCAATTTAGAGGAACATATGGCATCAGATAAACAGATTCATAGTTTCATGAATCAGAAGTTTTGAAGGGAGATATCTTTCAAAGCCCCGAAAAGAAAAACCCCGAAGCACTTTTGAAGATAAGCACCGGGTCACGGCTCGAGGTCATGTGGAATACGGGTCTGGGAGGAAATATTTGGGCCCATCGTGTGAATTTGGTTGAGGTCTGAAGTTCTAAATCTCAAAATAAGAAGGAGCCATTCAATTCAGAGGGCTGCATGGCACCAGATCTGATATTTCGTGGTTTCACGAATCGAAGGTTTTAGCATGGATCATGGCGTAAGTTTATGAAGGAACGAAGTCATGAAGCGCCCATGAATTAGGCCCATGGTCATATGGAAAGCAGGACCATAAAGAAGGGTAAGTGCCTAATGAGAAGTTGGTGGTTGGGGTTTTCAAGGAAGCAATCGTGGCCATCAAATTCAAAGCATGTCCGACTGTCTATCTGAATAAGTCCATTTTGCAAGTTCGAGCATCGAGATATTGGGAATCAAGTGGAGTGAAGACTCCCGAAAGACGAAATCTCAAAGTGCCTTTGGATATGAGCGCTAAGTTATGGCCCGAGGTCAAGGACGGAGCGATGGAGAGGAGGTGCGCCAAAGGCCGAAAGCACCCGTATTGGTCACAGAAGAAGATCTGCATGGCCTCGAGTTGCTAGGATTGACTCAAAGAAGTCATGGGCACCACCCGGAACATTCATGGGTGTCAAGCCTCATCCCAATCCCAATGAAGGTAGTTAATGGAAATGGGGACAACAGTTGAGACCTCGTCTCACCCCATAAATGGAAAGCATACTAAAAATGGTCATGGGGGGAGATTGTCAATCCAAAGTTTCCCGAGGGACGAATTTTCTTGCAAAGCACATAACTAACTTGGTCTCACGTCTGACATAAGAAGGCCTGCACAGGCTGATAGAGTAGGCGCCGAATGTAAAATTTGAATGTAGGGGTCCGATCACATTCCTGGTGGTTGCAACATTTTTAGTATTTATAGGCAATTTTGATATTTTGTTAAGGTCGAATGGTTGAGCTAGGCTCCTTGCTATTGTAATATTTTGATGAAGAACATTGGTTCTTTGGTTTTGTCTTGATTTGAGATTTCTTGATTAATTTAAGTCAACTTTCTTACTCCATCTTCTTTACCTCTGATACTGAGAGAGTTCATGATTGACTGATTCACATGGATTGTTGTGACTGTATTATGATGAATGTTTGATTATAATGTTGTTATGATTTCTTTTAGTTTCCTTGAAATTTGAAACCAAGAGGATATTGTGTTTAGGTTTTTCTTCCTTAGGTTGTTGGAAGGCCTGATGTTCATGACAAACCTGTACCCTTTTCTCACCAAAGTATTCCTCCTCTCACCTTTACTCCAACTTATTGACTGAAGTTGATCCAAGACCTCAATTGCTTGTGCATACCAGTCCATATTTCTGAGTGAGAATGTTATTTTCATCGAGTCTTCTCCATTTGGCCTATTAAAACTCATTTACATTTACTGTATAAACTAATGGGTACTGATCTTACCTTGTATGCAATCTGAGGGTAACTTCTAGTGCTAACAGGATTATTAAGCAAGCAAATATTATTGTTTTGAGTTTGTAATTGTTGTGTTCTTAGTAGTTGCAGGAACCACAAGTTTGCATCTCTTACCTTCATGTTCCATATAATGAAGTTTCTCAATCATGTTGGTTGTTTCTTGTACTAAAGAAGGTTTGATTGGATTGAATAGAATTATGGTTTATTTCTGTCTAAGAGTGAATAAAGTGGATTGTTGATTACTGTTGTAAATGCTATAAGAAGCAAGATCTAAGTTCATCTCTCCATTTCATGAGCCTATAATGAATAGACTTGTCATCCAAGCAAGAGCCTTTTCAATTGAGTGTTTGTTTGAGAGTTTTACTATGATATTTATCTTCTAGGTTTGAAGTTGTGTGAAGCATTTAGATATTCCAAAACAAAGTGTTATGTTTCTTGATTGAGCTATACTCATCAAACATAGGAACCTATATGTTATTGGCACATATAGTGCATCAACTCTACTAATTACAAATCCCGGTCAATAATTTATGTTTGGTAATATATTATGCATATAATTGCACCAACAATATGATTTCTGAGATATGTCACTTAGCCAATGAGTCAGTAAAAATAATTAGTAATCAAATAAAAATATATCATGATTTCTATGAGAGCAGTACACATATTTTCTTAAGAAAAAATTGTTCAACCATGTACACATCTGAAACCCTAATCATGAGTAAGACTTTTGAACTCTTTTTTACTCTAGCTATGAAATTACCAAATTTTCCCTTACTATCATAGCTAAACACATACCTTTGTCACTCTCATGAGTGATAATACATGAAATAAATATTTTATCTCTTTCTTTATCCTCTTCTTTGATACTTCCTTATAAATCTGCATAGATACTGAAATAAAACGATGTTAATTAACATTCTCACAAAAATTTAACTTGTAATGATAAAGTATTAAAGTAAACAATATACTAAAAATAAACATGAATACTTATCTTTTGTTTTTGTGTGGGGAGGCTCCACGAACTCCACCATTTGCTATCTTTCTTCAGATCAACTATCTTCAACTTAAAGAACATATTTCTCAATTTGTACTAAATCTTTCTTTGAGGGAGGAGATTCCTGTTCCTCTGCCACATGTGCCTGATGCTTTATTTTCCCTTTTCCTTGAGGACAGTGATAGGAAAAGTGTCCCAACTTTTGATAGTTGTATCATCTGATCTTTGAAACATATTTCATCTTATCTGGAACTCTTACAAAGTTAGCTTCTTTATTTTTCTTCCCGAAGGAACTTCTTCTATTCTTATGAACTATAAGAGCTTCCTCTTCGTCAACAATTAATTTATTCTATTGGTTTGCAAGTCTAGATTCTTCGTGTGTGCAATCTGCCCATAACTTATCAAACTTGGGTAACTTGCTTCTTGCACACACTCCTTGTACAAAAGGATTCCAAAATGTTGGAAACCCATTTAGGGTTGTGGTTACAATATATTTGTCACTAATGACATCTCCAATAGCTGCAAACTGATCTTTAATTTGAGAAACTCTCATAAGATAGGATGAGACAGATTCTGAGTTTTCCATCTTCATATTACAAAGATGATTTCTTAAGTCAAGATTCCGGCTAATGGCTTTGCTTTCATATAACCTGCTGAGTGCTTCATACATTTTCCTTTCTTTCTGTAGTTCATATATATGAGGGATCAACTGATCATTTATTGAATCTGGCACAATTTTCTTTTCTTTATTTTCATTCTTCTTGTGCTTGGTCTTTTTCTCTTCTTCCTCTAGGTTTGGTATACCCACTGTAACATGCTCTAGGAGATCATTATCGTCTATAATCATCTACAACATATGATTCCAAGATCTAAAGTCTCTAGATCCTTCCATCCTGTCTTCTACCCTCATACTGGTAGCCATTCTTTCTTGTAGTAGAAACCCTAGCCCTCTGGGCTATAGAAATAATAGAAAAATCAAATTTATTGGATCTAAAAACTGAACTCACCAAAAGGTGAGCTGGAATGAGGTGAGTATGATGGTATAGTCAGTTTATGAAAATTCCAATTTCTAACCCTTGAAACTGGACCTGCAAAATTCTGGACTGCACCTTCTGGTTTTCTGGTACTTTGGGTTTCCTGGTACTTCTGGTTTTTTGGTACTTCTCGTACTGGTGAAAATTAGGGTTTCACTTTCCGAGAGTTCTATCCACTGAGAAGGTGCGTTGAAGGTGTCAATGAGGTCCTTAGGCTAGGGATCACTTTTCTAGATGATCTTTGGGATGGAATTCCTCTTCAATAAAAAACACTAATTTTCTTGTACGACAACAATGACGTTTTTATTTTTCCTGTGAAAGATGCTCTCTTCATCTTAGATATGATACCATGCTAAGATTTAAGCTATTATTAGGTTTCTTTTCAATTTACTAGATAACCATAACATAGATATGATCATTGAGAGAAACACAATCACAAGAGTACACAAGAATTTATCCTAGGAAACCCTCAAGGGGAATAAAACCCAACAAAACTTCTTTAATATAGATTCAATAACCAAGTACCATAGCCAATCCAATGCCAAGAAAATAAAAAAAAACAATAGAGAATATCATCTCCCAAGCAATGCACCTCTCTCTCTTCCTTCTTTCAGCAACTGGTAACTGCAACTTCCTTCAATACTTGCACACTAGATGAGTGAGTTGAATGAGTGAACAAATGAGTGGTTGGATTCCTTTATTTATACAAATTGGAAATCTTTGAAAGGAGGTGTCTCTTCACTAGTAGGGCCAACTTATCTTTCTAGGTGGTTAGAACCACTTTAATTTGTCCGGGGGTCGAATTCTTAATTTTCATATTACAATTGGGATTTGACCAATCTGCAAAAGGGGATTTGGTAAATTACAATGCCCAACATGATCAATCCACAAAATGGGATTGATCTAATGAATAATAAATCAATAATAAATATAATACTCTTTGCAGTTACAATATTTCAACACTTCTTGCTCTCCAATTTTCATGTATTTTTGATGGAATGTTGCAACCTTTTTATAGTCTTCACCAATCTTTGGATTTGGTATCTAATCTTCTAGGAATTTCAATTCTTCGTCAAAATTTGTAGGCACTATATCTGAGTGATGGCCTTCTCTTGCAATCTTTTTCTCTATCATAAGGTTGTTTCCTTTCATTTCATCTACTCAATTTTTCTTGTCCTTGTCTCTTTGAGACAATTTTGCATTATCCTCTTCCTTTATGAAAATTTTTAATGACTATCCATCTTCATGTCCTGCGCAACCCGCATACACACACAAACTATTAGTTGTAACAATATGATACTCTCTTTTCTATTTATATTCCTCTAACATCATTTCCTTGTGATGGAATAAACTCTCCAAGAACTTCATGAGGTCTTCATCATGTACCTCATCCTCTTCTCCAACCATTTATCACTGCTCTAGTTCAAAAATGTGAATTATTTGTCCATCTCCAAAGGATTACTTCCTATACTCAACTTATTTGAGTTTGTCCTCTATTATGATCCAAGTACTCAACTTGTGGCTCAAAATTGTCTCAATGTTCTTTCATTCGATTGTTTGACAGGCCACTTGAGATTTTTCCTCAAATTCCAACCATATATCTAGTCTTCCTCAAATTCTCCCTATAGGAACTTCATCATATGATGGTGTCTTTCCTTCATTTAAACTATCTCTCTTTCAAGTTTCTCATCACTCATATCTCTTTGGCTTCTTTCCTATGAACCCTTCATCTATCTCTATCTTGTCATTTCCATCTCTCTAAGCTTGAAAATTCTCAAGAGTGAGCTGCAAATAGCCTCTACAACAACATATCTTTTACACCCTTCTACAAAATACCTCACCAAGTTTCTCTCCTGGAATTGGAATTTTGGTATATCTCGGTTATTTCAAATAGAACCTCTTGAGATTCCCCTACTCTTTAACTAATATACTTGTAGACTTCAACACCTTCTCACTTCCTTAAGATATTATGTTTCTCTCCTTCCTCTAGACATTTCTATCCAGAACCATAATTGTGGAGCTTCCTTAACAACTTCTACCCAACCACAACTGGAATTTTTTATTCTTTCCTTCTCTATTAAAACTTCTCTAGTGTAAGGGTTTCATGCCACACTTCTACTTACTTATAGCTACTACGGATATAGGAAAAGACCCTATCCAAATACCTTTACTTATAACCAACTTTACTTAATATTTTTGTGATAGCGTTAACCAGACCACCAAAATCACCATTCCAAAAAAACCATGAGGGATTATGCTCTTCTTTGTCATTGGGGATTCTTATCCTATCATCGGGCCACCGATCATCCTCCATCATAAATCCTCAATCGATTGTGAATCTGTTCCGGTGTAATAGGCCACTAGACATAATGAATTTAAGACCAATGAGACATGTTAGGACTGGTATTTTTGAATTATTTAAGGTTCATTCTAGTTACCAAGCATTCATTTAGTTTTTTATCTCTCTGATGATCAACTATCAATATCTTCCATGTTTCATCTCCTTCATCACTACACCTCCAGTATATTTTGTCATCATTAAAGACGCAAAGTTCAAATGAACTTCATCACAATATCATCCTTATACAATAAAGATAAATTCATTTGGGCCTCTTACACAGAAACTCACCTTTCATTGTATCCCTCATACACGCAACCAAAATTCACTAGGGTTCATTCACAGGTCATTAACACACATCCACATATCATACACACATTAACAAAAACAAAACATAGATAACATATAGAGTCATCCACACATGGATTTGATTAAATTGATCTCTATACATGGTTTCTATAGAATCAAAAACCTTCCTACTTATCTACTATCCTTCTTACATAGCTTGGGAAATTCTCTGGCCCTTGAAACCTTGTCTAATCCATGCCAAAAGGATTACATAGATACTATGAAGGTAAAAACCTCCCGATATAACAAATTCCTAACAATAAAGATCAACTATATTGACTTTCTCTATATTCTTGATTGTATACATACAAGGATCAATACAATCAAATCCTCGATACTTGGGAAAATTCCATATTACCCATCTAATTGCTCGAATTAGGAAAACCAACACTTTCCTTCTAGAATCATACAAACTTAGGAAAATACAATAATTTCATTAAGGGAACCCACTCCCTTTAATAAATTCCAAGACCCCCTCAGGCATGCTCAACAGTGTTAATTTTGGAAACTATGCCATCAAAAACCATTTATAGTTCATATACATGTTCTTCCCCAATCATAGTTTTACCCACTTAACAATAGATCATCGTGATTTAAATATGCAGACATATGTCTCTAGCCTTAAAAACAAATTCTAAAACTCTACAAAGAAAATGGATACAATCAAACTTGTAAGGTACTACAAGGAAATATGCAGATAAGAAACATGATTATTATCACAATAATTAGCAGAAAGAATGAAACATTAAGCACAATGGAATGATAGATCTAAAATACAAAACCTTTATTATATTGAGAGAAAGTCCACTTACCTCTTCGAGGGGGAAACCTCCAATTGAGCAGAGCTCGAGTACAAATGATTTCACAAGACAACCTTTTCCAGTATACCCATATTTATACTATTTTTACCTTGTATAGAACATTCTATAGGAAGAACATTCGATAGGAATAACATTCTAGAGGTGGAAAATTCGAGTAAGTCTTCTTACATTAGACGTCTTCCCATTATTACATAGTCCTTTTTTACTAATGAGAATATTTATTGCATATAAAATCATATACTTCTATATACTTGAGGGGTTAGGTAGGTTAGGACGATAATAGAGATTCAAATAAACATTTGGTGGAATTCAAATTTCACTTTTGACAAATCTAGAATTTTACTTTCATCTCTAATAAAAAACCCAATGTTTAAATCCACGAACATTTTTAGAGTACAATTTCAACTTTCAAATATATCAAATTTTGTTTATTTCTCTAATGACTAAAATCCATTGAGGAAGAATTCTAACCTTCGACCATAGGGAAAGTAGAGTTTTAACTACGATAAAAGTGAAAACTTTGCTCCAATGTGCGATTTGAAGGTTATTTTTAGAGATTTTGACCTGTACTTGTTTTGAAGATTTTAGGGAATAAAAAATTAGAAAACAAATTTTTTATTTAGAGTAAAATTTTCATCATATTTGAAAGAGGAAAAAATTTAGAAGAGAAGTTAAAGATCTAAGAATAATAAAGATATTTTTTAGGGTCTTTTTAGGTCTCAACAAATAGTCATTAGACCTAACACACTTAAAGAATCATAATACATAGCTATTAATCCCACCAAATATGAGAAGCTCACAACTATTAATTCATATTGTCTAAGCAAGTGTTGAGTAGATTGAACTACATGTCAATAGATTTGTTAAGTATATTACATTGAAATATGTAACAATTAAGAAACTTAATGTAAAGAATCGGTTTACATTATTCCATGAATTGTTGAATGATTCCCATGCATATGTAGATATTGTAAAGTTGATTATTAATTGTATACATAATGCTATGAAATTTACAAAAAAATATAATAATTAAATAATAAATATATATTATGCATGATTTGTAAGATTTCTTTAATATTCTATTCGAATAGTTTGTCACAACAAATCTTTCAATATTCTGAAATATTGTGTTATGTAGTTTATTACCTTAGGTTTAAGATTTATTATTAATAGTTTGGTGCGCAAATTTACATAAATAAATGAAACTAAAATAAAATAAACAATAAAATGAGCATGCATCCACACAAATGAAATTATGATGTGACTTCAGAAAACTAATACAAGGGAATAACCTAACTAGAAGGTGAAGCCTACGCTCTATTATCTTTTTCTTAGTTAGGAAATGAAAGTACAAGGAATTTGGCACTCACTATGGAGTTTCCATGGACATTGTGGAGTGAAGGGATGCTACTAAATCTTCTACATATTCTATTATGATTCAATATGTAACTCCTATATGCTATGCTCAAATATGGAGTAATATCAATAACAAAAGTATGGAACCCCTTCACTTCCTAGAATCCAAATAATTAACATAACTTGATCATCATCTAAGGTTAGGGTTAGTTATTTTCATGCCTCAACCCTCAATTAGTGTAAGGATTTTATGTCCTCTAGATTCTTATTTGGAGTCCACAAGTGACTATCCCTACATGTGTGAGTAATGGGAGATGACATGGAATCTACTTGGTACCATGCTAGTGAATAGAGTACATAAACTAGTGGAATACATAAATTTTTCATATGAACTCCAACTGAGGTGATTTTCACACCGTTGGAAATATTTTTGCATTTAGAACAATGTTTAGGGGCTAGGATATATGATTTCAAATTTATGACCCTAAAAACTACCATTTGATGCCTCAAACTAGCTTTGGAAGGTTTTTTACCACAAATCACCAAACTGAGAAGTGCCCCTAAAATGGTGTAACGATCCCTCTATATACGAAATAAATGTAAGTGATAACAAAAGTAGTAAATTTTTTAAACAATAGGTTAAGGGAGCGTAATACGGAAAATACATATGGAAGATAATAATATAACATTAATGTTAACAAAAAATAGTATTATCATCATCACTTCTCCTTAAATTATAGATACAACATCATTTCATTTACTAAGTCTAATATGAGTGCATCATACAATCATATCACATGAAATATATTTACCATCTATGTTTCCCCACACAAACTACCCTGGAAGGTTGGGACCTTCAAGACACATAATCGACGTTGAAGTCCAAGATTCATTCTATCTATTTTGACCATTTAAGGTCTCAAGACTCCCTGTCGTTCTAAGGAACAAGAAGGTATCTAAATCCCATAACCCAATCCTAAACCAAAATTTAAGACTAAATTCACCACAAAATCTAATCATCATTCATACACTCACAATAGTTTAATTTTTTTCAAGTCTAAGCAACACCTTGAGGATAACACACACGATAAATTGAACAAGGAAAATCATAATCATAATTATATAATGATAGTTGTTATCAAGAGGTTACTTATGATTCATGTAAGGTATAATATCTCTAATTATGAAGGTAATCATGGGAATCAATGTCAAAAGACATTAAAGTCACCATAATATGAAGTCTTTAAAGTGAGATACTCCTGAATTATCTATACAATTCATTCGATATAAATGTACCTTGTCTATACAATCTTGATTATCAAACCACTACTTATGCAATAAGAATAAGAATTAGTCAAATATTCCATCAATTCATATATATACTTTCAATTTATATTACAAGGTAAAGGTCCTCATTTAAAAAGAAAAGTAATTTATTATAATTCTATTACATTGAGACTCATGTATCGAATATAATATTAGTACAATAATATCCCATCTTATCCATAAGTGATAGCCACTAACACCTTGATAGACTGTTTTTTTAATATACCAATTATCATTTCATATTTCAATGGAACCATTCATCTTTATTATAATATAGTTTTAGATAAAATATGTTACTACAACTATTCATTTGAACATATTCACAATATAGAAGGTTCATAAAAGGGATGCACAATACAAATGAAAGATTAATTTTATGTAAGGACACTCATCCTATATATTGTGCATAAAAAATTAATGGTACCAATTATTCCAATTTCAAGTAAAACTTTTTCTTGAATAATCTTCAATTCTCCTCGTTGAGCGTTCAGATTTCTATAACTTATGAACCTAACTTTCTCATTACAACAATATTGTTTTTATTGTATCTTTCTACTATTCTCTCTTAATAAAACTTTTGTTGCATTTAAGGATAATTATCCTATTAATCGACCCTTCTCGACGTAAGGAATAAGATAGACGTGGAAGTCTAAACATAGAAGGTATTTACACCATTCCTTTGACAATCGTTCAGCTTCTACGCGTCAAAATAAAGTAATGGATAATAATTAAAATAATTCTGTCAACAGAGAAAAATTTGATCCAACTCCAGATGTAAAAGCACAAACACCAGCAATATATATTAACGTTGTATATCATGCTTATATGCTTATACATTGTGAGAGATCCAACGAGAATTATTAGTTAAAGTATAATACAGAGATTTCATTCACTAATTCAGTGTTTTAATAATAACTGAGGTTGGGTATTAACAAGAGGCAGGGCGTCAACAACGAATTAAAGAGAGAGGACGGTGGAAAAATTACCATCCAGGGTGCAGTCCCTGACAACAATTTCATAACTGCATCACCCTAACCGAAAAATGGTTGGAAAAATTCCAGAAGGAAAAGGATGAGACAACAGTAATCTCGTCTCTTAGTTTTCAAAATTCTAAAATTAAGAAATACACAGACAAAATCCATTAAGGATTTGTCGAATAGAAAACGAATGGGTAAATGATCAGATACACAACATTCTATTCAATGAAGGTAATCTATGGCGATATAAAATGTTCAGAGTAGTACTAAATTCATTCTCAGGATTTTCAAATACAATCTTATCACATAGATCCATGGCTATATAGATTGTATAAGAATCTTGTTATCCACAACCCAGACAATTTATTTTCGATCAAAAATTCTGAAAGAAGTTTCAAGATGTGAATAGAAGCCAATTTCTAACTTAATACCCATACAAATCTAGACCACGATCATCAACGAATTTTTCATAAAGCAAATTACATTGAGAACCATTGTCAAACAAATCATTTACCCATTGGTTCTTCACTTGAAATTTTATTCTAAATAGTTCAGATTTTTCTCCACTCACCTCGGGCTTCTACCTTGCAATGAAAAATACAAGTTCACCTAGATCATAGGAGCTTTCCACTACTTCATTTGTCTTGATAGTTTTCTTTTCTTTCCCATTGGAATTTCTCCACTTTGGACATAATTCAGGATCAGGTTTCTTATCACTTCTCTTCCTTATGTCCATCTACATTACAATATTTACAATGCCTATCTTTTTCCTGGTTGTGGCTTCCATCTTCTTGTCACTTTTCTTACTTATTTCTTCTTGGCCCATGTGATGCTACCCATTATTGGAATCCAACTCAATATAGAGATCCTTCTTGTTTTCCTCATCTATTCTTTTCACACCATGAAGTTGCAATTCTCTTAAGATATGGATGAAAAGTCCTCCAAGGTACTTCACCACCACTCTTAATTCTTCTAGAGAGATACCGAGCTTTATGGACTACCTCCTAAACTTAGAAGTGTATTCGTTCATTCCTCATCCATGTTCTTGCCAAAGGTACTACCACTTCATGGTTTCCTTTCCTCTTGCCCATGGGATAGAATTGTGACTTTAGTAATTCCTTGAAGTCCTCCCATTTCATAACCATGTTCTTCTTTCTTATCCTTAGTGTATCCACATAACTTTCCCACAAAAATAGAGCAGATCTAGTCATCTTCAAGTGGGAAAAGGAAATTTGTTGTGTTTCTTGTATTTGATAAAGGCCAAAGTAGAGTTCCAATTGTTTCAACTAGTTATCCAAGACTTTAGTATTGGTTTGTCCATCATACATGGGTATTCAATTTTTTCTTCAACATTGAAAGGAATATGGGAAGACAGAAAAATAATCGTTTTACCTGATTCACTATATGTGGGCTCTTCTTGGTGTGCATTATCTTCTTCATTCTTAGTCTTTATCGAGTTTTCTCCCTTATTTTTATTCACCAAAAACTATGTCACCATCTCTATTGATGTAGGAATTTTTTCCTCTAGTCAAGCCAATCTAACTTTTGGGCCTTCCCGGTTGTCTTCTTCATGATGAATATTTACCATTGGTAGTATTGTTCTTCTCTATAGGCCTGCAACAACGCTTCTCCACTATTTCAATATTGTTTGCGGGTGTTTACCATGTAGGTGTTCTCCAAGTTCTGAGAACCTACCCTGATAGAATCTGATCCATAGACAATGGACCTATGGTTTGTTTGTATTATAGCATGGATTCATAATGATTTTTCTTCCTTATGTAGTTTTTATTAGGTTTCAATTTAAGGGAGAAAGGAATTACATTATCCAAATATTTCTCACAAACAGATTAAAGTCCCAACCTCTAGAAGGAAAAAATGAGACCCTTTGTAGTGACCTCTTCTCCAATTAAAGGAACAAATGCTTCGCCCAACACCACAAACGAAGAAGATTTGCAAATCCCCTTTAGATCTAGCCACATATTGGTAGCCAGACAATGCAATCAAATAATTCTATGAATGTATACTTTCCAATGCTTAGGGAAAATTTACCTATTATGGTGCCCCACCCATGGAGTCTATCATTCATAGATAGAGACATGGATACACATGAATACAAATCCACTCAACCTCCTCAAGACTCAGGGTATGGAGAGAAATTTGAAGAAAACGTAGTTGTGTTTAGTGCAGAACCTGAACTATATTCCCCAGTTCTTTGACATAGTCTCCAAGACAAGGATTGTGTATAAAACAAATTCAATTCATCGAGAGGTTTTTTTTTTTTTGTTGTTGTTTCATGCCACTATTTCCAAAATTTGTACCATCAATTAGTAGCAAGAATATAGGAATTATAACTACCAATAACAATATGATTGCGACACCCAACGAACATAGCAAGTTATATATGTTGTATTATAAGACGAAGGTTGTTGAAGTTTTTATAAAAATGAATTAATAACATAGGATTTACAAGTGCAAAAAACATAATGAAAACATGAAAACCACGAAATTGAAGCACTAACACACATATTTCAACATTCAACGAGAATTTTTGTTACGCTCAGAAAGAAATTACAGAGGGATGACCTATAAATAGCCTCTATGCATTGTTACTCTTTGTCAAAATCCAAATTGTATATTGCATAGCTTTGGCGCACCCTTTCTTAATGTGGACAAGATTCTCGATTCCTTCGTCCATCAACTTTTAGCATATTTTCTTCTTGAGCTTCCATTTCTACTATGATCCTCCCCTTATTCTTGCATCTTCATTTGTTTCCCTATTCAGTACAACCCACATTGTTTTAATGAGATTCCATTGGAAGGCTAACTATCACAACTATTCATTTCCACTTCCATGTTACCTAGAAAAGAATACCAAAAATAAATATAAACAAAGATATTTTTATTGACAAAATTTACAAAGATATGTCAAAGATCCAATTTAGATCACTTTCCCATCTGATGGTTGGAACACATAATCAAGTTAATGATGACCATCAAACATGGTCAACCATAATAAACCATAGTCAAATATGATCAACCGAAGTGAATAATAGTGAACCATATCAAAACATAGTCAATCAAATTTAGTAATATTCAACCATTTCCAACCATAGCAAAGTATCGTCAACAATAGTCAAACAAGGTAAACCATAGTCACAATTGAACAACCATGGTCAAAGACCAATGTCGCAATGTGACATCACCATTGAGTAAAGTCAATCATAAGCTAATAAATTGATAATATTATTAAATATTTTCAACTTTGGTCCACCATGGTCAATCATGGCCAACCAATCTCAGACAATCTAATGTGACATAACCCTAAATGAATTTCAAATTACAACACAACCAATCATGAATGTAATTAGTGAAAATGAATATTGTAATGTATGAGTCATAAAGATATTACATTTTTAAACATTGCAATCCAACATAACTACAATATAATATATAATAACTACAATATAATATATAATGATATAATTACTATATATAATTAAAAAATCTAATAATATTAATACTAAATTAATAATTATATATAATTATTAATATAATAATAATAATAATAATAATAATAATAATAATGAGAAAATGAAAAATTATATTAATAACTATATATAATTAGTAATATAAAAAAAATAATAATGAAAAAAATGCATAATTATCATATGTTATATCCCATAAAATAAAATTATTCACACATATATAAGAGAGTATGGGAGAGATGTTCATGTAGCTTAACTATATATAAAACATTAAAATAATAATAATAAAAAATAAAATAATAAAAACTTATGTTGGTTTATATATATATATATATATATATATATATATATATACTTTGAAAGAATAATAACAAGTCTAGATCCATTTAACTGTGAAAAGGGATTGAATTTCTGGAGGCGTAAACATGTTTTAGAGTGTAAAACTTGAGGGTGCAAATCTCTGGATGCTTGATAGATCCATATTTTAATTGATCTAGGATGGTTACAACCCAGGATGGGGGAGATGTTCCTATAAACTGAATCATTAAAATAATAATAACAATTGATAATAACCTTTAAAAGTTAATTTGGATATATTTTATGAAGCATCAAGAGGGATCAAATCTCTCGAGGTCGAAATATTTTTAGAGTGCAAAACTTAACGAAAGGTTAAAGGTTTTCACCTATAAAGATTTAATCCCTCTCAACCCTTGATAGATCTGAGTTAAATGGATCTATACTCGTATTAAACCATATAAATTATTATAATATTATTTTAATATTATCATACTATTGTTCAAAATTTATATTTATATGTTATTGTGTAATTACCAACAACCATATTAATAATATTAATGTATTTGATATATATTTATAAATATCTATTTA
>SNQJ01S0218124.1:0-15328 GCA_010110895.2 Picea sitchensis | reverse complement strand
ATGAACCACTATGTAGTTTGATGGTGTATCAGAGACCAATTAAGCAGAAGACATGAAGTTCTTCTTGTTACATTTTCAGATTTTTGAGCCTTGAGCTCTTGTTAGTTTATGGTCAACTTAAAACCATTCCATTTAGTAGAAGACAACATCTTCTGCTAGACATTTGGTTTGTGGTCATCCCGAAACCACCAAATTCAGTTTGTGGTCATCCCAAAACCACCAAATAAGTTTGTGGTGATCCTTAAACCACCAATTTAGTAGAAGACATCAGCTTCTGCTATTTTTTTTAGAGTTCAGAGAGGATCTTAAGCCCTCTGGATATTTTCTTGACACATTACTAGTTGTCAAGTAGTGGTAGTTTTTCAGGCAAGAATGAACTTATGATTAAGGGGGGATGTTAAAAAATCTAATCATAGTTCATTAGTTTACCTAACTGTTATATAGTGACATGACAATTATGGTATATTTGTATTATATATGTACGTCTATGTACATTATTATTTTCTCATTCATTAATGATTATAGAGTATGCCTTTTCTTCCAATATTCTATTTATCTATGTTTATCATGGTTTCTTGATTGCTTCAATTATTTCTATTATGTTTATGTTTTTTTCTTCATTATGAATCTAACAGTTAAAACCACTTTAATTAGGCATGGGTGTCGACTTCTTAAATTTAATAACACAATTAGGGTTTGACCAATCCACAAAAGGGGATTTGGTCAATTACAATGCCCAACATGATCAATCCACAAAAGGGGATTTGATCTATAAATAAATGACTCAAATAATAATAATAATAAGTAGAATACTCTTTCCAGTTACAATATTTCAACATTCACGGGTCTATCTTCGCCTATCCCCCACTCTGGCATAGTGCATTCTTCCACACTTCCTCCTCGTCCTGTATCTTTTATTTTTATTTCAGGCCTAACCCCTTGTTGCATGCCCCTTGTTATATTTTTTCCACTTCACTGCTCCACTTTCCTTCTTAGCTCAACTCTTCTTGTGTATCGCTTGACTCTCTCTCTCTCCTCTTCTCTTGTGGGTCCAACTAGTTTCTCTCCTCATCTAAACAATTTCTAGATCCTCCTCAATGGATCCATATCCTCTATAATTTTCCCCCGTCTTTCCAACCCCTCCCATAGTGCTAGGGGATTTTACTCAATGATTCTTTCAAGATCCATGCTCCTTATCCCTTTCTCCACGAACAACATCTTGATCCAGAGTGGAATCTCTTCTGGCATTGATTTCCTGAGATCTTCTGTGAATTTTCTTTATGCCTCGCTGAAAGAATTAGTGTACTCCATTGAAAATTCAATAATATATCCCTCCTTTACTCTATGAAACCAAAAATAAATGGCCCAAGTCCACTTATTTTCCAGCACCTTCAATCTATCAAGTGTGCCTTAATCCCAAACTATCGGTTCTAAAGGCCACACGACAAAATTGGTAGCAGTTTTCATTTTCAACCATGCATACAATAAACAGGGAAATTTAGTAAAGAATGTCTCATGCATATCAATATAAAGATATTTATCTTTCCATATATTCACATTCACTCTCAAACCCTAATTTTCTCATAGGGAAAACTTATGCTCCTTTGCATTTATCCAGTCTTTAATTTCCTCCCAAGATGGATAACACCTCATTTATTTCCTTCATCATTCCATACAAGAGTTTCAAGTATTGACAACATAGCCATTTATTGGATTGTTTCATGCTTGCGTGTGTCCTTCTTAATGATGTGGATTTTAGACCCAGGGTTCGTCCAGATTTGACCAACAAAACCCCCAAATAATTGACATGTCAATATTCAACCAAGGCTGAAGAAGGTCTCACTCGAGACACAATGAGGATCACAGAGACCATATAGGCTTGTGACAGGGATGAAGGAATAAATACACAAGGATCCATCCAAGACAACATTCATGCACTCCATTAATAACAACTTACTATCATCAATATGTAGAAAAATACACACACATATTAAAATAACACATGAGTGGCAAATGATAGATCATAATTGTTGCAAATTTATTACTCCTTCCATTCCATTGAGCACGTGCATACATTAAGGAAACTACATTCAACAACAATAGAGTCTCATGTCCTCTTTAGATAATTCCCTATAATTACAACATACTATGCTATGCACATCCATTTAGACCTCAGACGTATGATAGACTCAGACCCTATTCAAAAGCATGATAGAATTACTCTACTACAAAAGATCAAAGTGAGATCTGGACAATGAACAACTAACCGCAAAAAAATAGTGAATCCTCTAATTGACTAAATTTATTTCTGATGTTGTTGATCCATTTTATATCTTTTTATGCTCAAGAGCTCTATCTCTTTTGACTATGCTCCAAATGCTCTACTGAAAAACTACCTTGCACTCTTATGGAACCTACGTGCAGTTCACGTAGTCTTCTGGAATCAGGGAAATATTAACTACCTCGACATCTCATCTTTTGTCATATCCATGTTCCCTTGTGATACTAGAAGTAATCATTTGAGAATATTTCCTGACGATTCCTTTCTTGATTCCAGCATCACTGCGTCTTATTGATTTCTAGCGCAAATGATAAAACTCGATCCAGTTGAAGAAGATTCCCCTTCTCTCCTCATGGATGCTCAACCTCTCAATCAAGGATCTTCAAAACACTAAGATGGATCTACTCTTTGGGCCTCCAATAGACCCTGAACAAATGACACACAGGTCCCTTGATGTCGCCTCGTAGGCTCAAATTACCTGCACAACCATTTTTTAGCACCTTTGGAAACACCAAAATACGATTGCTATATCCTATTCTAGACTCCTGTCTCATACAACCACGAGCTATGACCTTAGGCCAACTCCCTTTGCGAGTTCGGGGTTCAGAAGTTTTGGAAGCAACTTACCCCTTTTTCCCCGATCTCCGAATCAATGAAAATACTCTTAGACCGGATCTATGGTCCACACTTCTCCGAAAACCAATGAATGAGATTCACTTCATGACTTCGGTGTTCATTGCTTTTGAATGCAGCTTAATCCTTTTTACCAGAACCCCAAACTGACGAACTCTCCTGGACTAGATCTACGGTCCACGCCCCTTTTACAGCCAATGACTGAGATTTTCTTTGGATCTTCGGTGTTCAAAATTTTCAAATGTTCCAAATAATTTTTCCTCCAAAGTAATTTCTACACGAAGTTGTGGATCAAGCACCATGTGCTAGTCCTAATCCACAACTGAGATTATTCTTTGTTTTCACTTCGGGTGACCTACAGTCAACACCCTTTCACTATGTTCCTCCCAGAGTATAAATACTCCGAAGTGGAATATATTTCACCACGTGTCCTTCTCCAATGGACGACTCCAATGGAGTTCACCACTTGAGGACTTTATACCTTCAGGACCTCACCCCTCATTTTCCCCTGAAGCACTCTATCTCCGAAGTGATGGAGATGACACCATGTGTCCATAGAAATCGAAGGCTAGGATTTTGGCCTCCTACCTTTTTTGGAGCTTCGGGTGACTTTTGGTCAATGAATCCACCCTCTCCTTTCTCTTTTCTTAGAATTCCTTGAGTTGGTGACGTGTGTCCTTCCCATATCGACGACCTTGATGGACTTCGCTACTTCGTACTTCAGTGGTTTTGGCTTCACCTCACCCATTTTTCTTCGAAGTGATTTCCTCTGAATCACGCGGATCTCCGCCACGTGTTCTTCTGGATCTAATGGTCCATATCTACTTCGTCCTTCGCGGATTTGTTAAGTTTTCACTTTGCTCCACACAAATCTTCCGAATCTATTTCCCACAAACTTTTCGATTTGTTGCCACATATCCTCCTCGATAACGATGACATAGATTCACTTCCTAGCTTTGGGACTTCAACAATCCCGCTCTCACAACACCTTCAAACCTCCTAACATTCGTAGTGTCGAAGGACTCCAAGGATAACCTCTATACAACTCTTCCCAGATCTAACGGTCTGGAGTGATCCCACTTCCTTCGAACAGATCCTTCTCGCTAGCTTCGTTAATCTTATGGGACTAGGGATGATATTAAGGATGGAAATTTATTTTAAAATGTAGAAACCTTGGTGAATCTTACTATTCCTTCATATGTCAACTATAAATGTTTGGCGATAGTTTTGTAAAAATATTCAAATTTCTAAGTATTTTATATAGTTTTTATAAAATTTTGGCGATTTTTAAGGTAAAATAATTTTATCCTATAGAATTTGTGCGAATCATTTTTAAAATAGTGAATCTCATTTTTCAAAAAAACATGGAAAATTAGCCCATGAGAGAAATTTATCCCCTAAAATCATACCTGTAAGGGACTCCAACCTATTGAAGAATTCTTATCGCTATCTCTTCTGCGCTTGTTACTCCTTAGTCAAATTTTGATTATGTGCACACCTTGCAACAGGTCTTCTTCCATGACTCAACTTCTTTGTGAGCGACTGTGCACACCTTGTAACAGTTCTTTACAATCCTTTGCAAGTAAACTTCGAGTTATTCCTCTTGTGCTTCTGAGTCAAAAGGTCTCTGTTGACGCATACATTGCATACAAAGCTCCATGTTATCTCTCCTAAGCTTATGAGTCGAAACAGACTCTATCAATGCACTCCTTGTGGATCATATGCACTCCTTACATAAGCTCGTGAAGAGGAACAATTGAAACTTATATAAACCCTCATATATTCATACATGCAACCATGTAAATGAATTCATAAACATAAGAATGAGTAATAAGAGAGAACATAAGTAAACAAAAACCTACCATTCAGTCATATAGGTACAAAAAAAGTAACACCAGACATCTGGAATCAACACTCCTCTGTTATATTCATTCAAATGAAATGTACATGGGCTCATACACTCAATAATCTTCAACATTCTCTACAACAACAAGTAATTCAACAACTATCAACAACTATAATAATAAATTCACAAATATAACTTCTTCAGCAACCTCTTTTGGGCAACAATACAATTATTTATACAAAAGATCTCATTGAGATTTCCCCTCCAACTACCTTAGCGTTATCCTATAAGTTAAAATCTACCAACAACTAAGGCTTATTACAATAAATGTTTGAGATAAACAGATACAAGCAAATGCATCGAATCTGTACTAATATCTACTAAATTAAAGGAAATACATTCCCCATCGATCTTCATGCAATGGTTCAACCTCTAAGAATTTATGATGTTCATTGATTACAATCTTTTCAAAATATTTCGTGACATGTTCTTTTTCAAATTCAAAAACTCTTCAAAATGAGCATTGGGGTGTTGAGTTGTCCTCTACTCTCTCTTTGCTGAAGATGCTCCTGTATCACCGGTTCACACTTGGTAGACTTCAAGCTTGGCATGCAATATCAAAACTTCATTCGTCGTGCTCTTCTTATCATTCTTTGCGCATTAGCTTAGGCATGCAAAAAACTGGGATGGGTACGCAACACTTCATTTATGTGCATGCACGAGATTAACCCAAAACTTTGGGTGCCAACATTTGTTGTTAAACAAGCAAAACTCAGAGAGCAAGCATATTTAGAAAATTTGAATCAACCATCTATTCAATCCCACTATATTCCGAGTCACCAATTCAAAACCTCTATGTAACACTAGTTCTTCACATGTTGGGAATGAATGAAATGATATAGAGGTTGGTATGGATGATTTCTTATGGGATACCTAATCCATGGAGGTAATGTTTTTACATGTATTCCAACAAAATGAACTAGGTGATGACATTGATATCATAGATACCTTCTTCAAAATAAATAAATTCACAAATACTTCTTCAACAGCCTCTTCTGGGCAACAATACAATTATTTATACAAAAGAGCTCCTTGAGATTTCCCCTTCGAATACCTTAGCACTATCCTATCAAATTAAAAGATACCAAAAACTAAGGCTTATTACAATAAATTTTTGAGATAGACAGATAAGAGAAAATGCATCGAATCTATACTACAGTCTACTACATTAAAGGAAATAAATTACCCACAAATCTTCATGCGATGGTTAAGCCTCTAAACATTTAAGATGTTCAATGATTACAATCTTTTTAAAATATTTTGTGACATGTTCTTTTTCAAATTCAAAAACTCTTCAAAATGCGTGTTGGGGTGTTGAGTTTTCCTCCACTCGCGCTTGCTGACGATGCTCCTGCATCATAATCCTCTGGGAAAAAATTCATTCACTCTTTTCCATGAGCTGCTACACTGACTTTCCATGCTTCAGGATATCTTATTCATTTACCCAATTGGCATATTCTAATGGGTGTCCTTTCCACTTGACCAAATATTCAAAATAAGTTTTCCTTTTGGTCTTCTTACCAGTTCTCTGATATATGATCTTCTCCATCTATGGATTTTCTGCTACAAGCATGTGTTTCTCCCACTAGATTTCTTTCTGATCTTCTGATCCTCTTGTGTCATCTTCCCTATAATTACACATGTATGAAATGTTGAATATGGGTGATATACCCACACCCTCTGGAAGCTCTATCTCATAATCATTAGCATCAAATTTTCTTAGGATCTTGCAGGGTCCTATCTTCTTCATCTTCAGTTTGTTATATGTTCGCCCTGATAACCTTTCCTTCCTGAGATGTGCCAAAACTTGATCTCCAACTTCAAATTGAATTTCTCTTCTATATTGATACACCCTGCACTTGTATTCTCTTCTTCTATTCTGCAATTGTGCTCTTTGATATGATTGTGAAGCTTCTGAATTTCTACAGCGAAGTCTTCTTCTTCAACGCTTCTGAATTCATTTTTCTCTAGATCTCTCAACCTTGATACTCCTCTTGGATTCATTCCATATACTCTATGGAATGGAATCTTTCATGTATTCCTGTTTACTGAGTCATTGTATGCAAACTCTGCTTGTGACAAAATTCGATCTCACTGGCTATTATGTTTAGTGAACAAACTCCTCAACAAATTCCCTAAACTCCTATTCACCACATCAGTCTGTCCATCTGTTTGAGGGTGATATGCATAACTAAAGGATAGTTATGTTCCCAGTTTCTTCCAAAACATCCTCTAGAAATGAACAACAAATTTGGTGTCCCTATCTGAAACAATACTCCTGGGTAACCCATGAAGTCTCACAAATTCCTTGAAAAACATATTTTTAATGTGTGTTGCATCAATGGTTTTCTGACATGGAATAAAGTATGCCATCTTTGAGAATCTATCAACTATCACAAAAATGGAATCACTTCCCTTTTATGTTCTTGGCAATCCCAACACAAAATCCATGTTTATTTCATCCCAAGGACTATCTGGAATAGGCAATGTCTGAAACAACCCATTGTTCTATCTCTTTCCTTTTGCATGGTGGAAAATTTTACATTTGTTCACAAATTTCTTCACTTCTGCTCTCATACCTAGACAATAGTATGAATTGTTTAACTGTGCAAATGTCTTTTCATGGCCGAAATGTTCGTCTAGACCTCCACTATGTTTTTCTTTTAGCAGATTATCCCTCATCGAGCATTTCGATATGCACAAATGGCTACCTTTAAACAACAATCCATCTTGAATCAAAAACTCTTTCCACTAACTTCTGTCTCTAATCACAGGATTTGCACATGCTTCATATGTCTCTTTAAAATATGGATCATCACAATACATTTACTTAAGGTGTTCAAACCCTAAAGTTTTCACTTGAAATTCCTATAGAATTAGACATCTGTTGCTCAATGCATCAACGACTTTGTTAGCATTTCTAGAAATACTTTTAATGACAAAAGTGAAATTTTGCATAAATTTTATCCACTTAGCATGTCTTTGATTTAACTTCTCCTGTCTGTTTATAAATTGTAAATACAAATTATCGCTATACAAAACAAATTCTTTTGGAACAAGGTAGTGCCTACATTTATTTAAGGCTTGAATTACTGCATAAAACTCTTTATCATATGTGGATTACTTCCTCTTGGTATCATTCAACTTCTCACTGAAATATGCAACATGCCTATTATCTTGGCTTAAGACTGCTCCAATTGCAACTCCACTAGCATCGCATTGGACTTGAAATGTATTCCCAAAATATGGAAAGACAAGAATCGGTTGTTCTGTTATCTTCTCCTTTAATATCCTAAATCCTTTCTTAGCTTCTTCTATCCAATTGACAAACTTGTGTCTCTTCTTCACCGTATCTAGCATCGGTGTACAAATTCCACTGAAATTTCTATTGAACTTCCGATAGAAACTTGCTAATCCATGGAAGCTTCTCACCTCGAACACACTCCTTGGAGATGACCATTTTTTGATTGATTTCACCTTCTTTGGATCCATCTTCAACTCATTTGAAGATATTACAAAACCCAAATAAATGAGTTTTTCTTTCATAAAAGAGGATTTCTTCAGATTTATCATTAGCTTCTCCTTCTGAATCTTCTCATTACCAATGTTAAGTGCCTCAAATTCTCTTATTTAGTCTTACTAAAGACCAGTATATCATCTAGATATACAATCAAACACTTACCAATAAAATCCTTTAATACTTCATTCATCAACCTCATAAAAGTACTTGGGGCATTTGTTAAGCCAAATGGCATAACAAGCCACTCATTCAACCCCTCATTTGTATTGAAGGTTGTTTTCCACTCATCACCTTCTCTCATCCTCATCTGGTGATATCCACTTTTCAAGTCTATCTTTGAGAAATAGCTTTCTCTGCTCAAACAATACATTAAGTCATCCATCCTTGGAAAAGGAAATCTATACCTGATGGTGATTTTTTTTATGTCTCTTGAGTCTATACGCATTCTCGATTCTCCATATTTCTTTGGACTCAACACAGTTGGTACTATGCATGGACTCAAGCTTTCTCTAACCAATCCATTATCCATCAAATATTGGACTTGTTTCTTTACCTCCTCATTCTCTTGAGGTTTCAATTTGTATGTTTCTTTGTTCAAAATAATTTCTCCTAGTATTAGATCAGTGTGATGGTTGATACTCCTGATAGGTGGAACTGAGCTAGGTAACTCATCCACTACTATGTCAGCAAAATTCTCTAACAACTCCTGAATTTCTTCAGACAGATCATCCATAGAAGTACTTGTAAGGATAACTCTTGGTTTCCTCACCATAACAAACTGAATCTCCTATTATTTCTTAACTTCACTCAGGAGATCCTTCCCACTCATGAGAAGTATACTTGTGTTGGATTCTTCTTTCACCTTCTTATCCTCTATTGGTAGTAGCATGTGTGTCCTACCATTCTTCTCCAAGGTATAAGTATTTTTTCTCCCATCATGAATGAAATTCCTATCATACTGCCATGGTCTCCCCAACAAAACATGACATATATCCATGGGAATCACATCACACAAAATTTCATCTTTATATCCTCGTATATTAAATTCAACTAGGAATTGTATAGTTACCATTACCTGGTGACCTTTTTGCAACCATGAGACTCTATATAGACTTGGATGTGCATTTGTCTCCAGCTCCAATTTCTCCACCATATCTATGAATACTAATTTATGAGTGTTCCCACTATCATTTATCACCTTTCATACTCTGTCTTTTGTCTTACAAGAAGTTCTAACTGTTCCTCTGCATTGGTTTTTCCACTTCTTGTTGTGGATTCGAGAGAACTTTCCTCATCATCAAGGATTTCCCATCTTCTGTGCCTTCTACCTCAAGATTCCACTTTTGCGCTTTCGAAATGTGAGCTTATCCTCCTCCTTATTTCGTTCTCTTGGGGCATTCCCAAGATATGTGTCATTCTTTTCCATAGGAAGAACACTTCACTTCTCCTCCTTTGCCTCTTCCTCTTCCTCGAGGAAAATCATTTCTACCACCATATTGTCTACCTCGGGAACTTCCTCCTTTTTTTGATTAACTGTGTTTCTTTTCAGTCTCAAATTTGGGCTTTTGTGCCTTATCATGGACAATTCCCTTACCTTTGTTTAGATTTCTTCCTCTGCTTCGCTGACTTTATTTCCTAGCCAACTTTTCTTCTTCTTTCAGATTAATCTGATAAGCGCCTTCTACTTTCATTACTGTCATCATGCTGATTTTGTCCTAGATTTCATATCTCATGCCACAAATATACCTGACAACCTTTTCATCATCTTTCTCTCTCTGTCCATCCCTGATTTTCAACTTATAGAACCCCTCTGTGTACTCTTTTACTGTCATTTCTTTCTGTCTTAGCTTCTGAAACTTCCTGAACATATTTATCTGATAATCCTGGGGTATGAATTTATCTTTCAACTTGGGTACCATTCTATCCCATCTCTTAATATTTTTCTTTCCCTTTCTTCTTTTGTTAGCCTACAGTTCATCCCACCACAATACTATATGTCCCTTCAATATGGTGACAACATGTTTCACTTTCTTCTCTTCATTGACGTCTTCATAGTCGAAGTACTTATCCATTGCTTGGATCCAATCAAGAAATTCTTCCACATCTAAGTTACCTTCATACATTGGGATGTCTATATTTTCTCTAGATCCAAATTTCACAACACCTTTCAACAAGAGTTCTTCCGCAACATCCTCTGCTACAGCTTCTTCAACTTCTCTTTCTTCGCTTTCTGCATCACTGATGTCTCCAACATCAGGTGCTCTCCTTTGTGCTTTTTCCATAACATCTAACCTTGCACAAATTTCTCTTATATCTCTTTCCACCACTCGATTTTCTATAGGTGGCTCTGCACGTATTCTAGGTGGAATTGTGTTGAACTTGTCCAAACACACAAAGCTTAAGAACATTTTTTTTTTTTTCGTTTCTGATACCAATTACCTCCTTCACTTGATGCTTACAGAACCTAAAATATATATAGGCTCTGATACCACTTGACGCAGAACTCTCTTCTCTCCTCGGGGTTACTTGACCTCCCAGTCAAGTATCTTCAAAACACTAATCCGGATTGAGTCTTCGAGCCTCCAATAGACCCTGAACAAATGACACACAGGTCCCTTGATGTCTCCCCATAGGCTCAAATTACCCACATAGTTGTTTTATGGTGCCTTTGAAAACACAAAAATATGAATGATAGCTCCTATTCTAGACTCCTATCTCATACGACCATGAGCTATGACCTTGGGCTATCTCCCTTCGCGAGTTCGTGCTTCAACAGTTTTGGAAGCAACTTACCCATTTTTCCCCGATCTCTAAATCAGAGAAAATACTCCTGGACTGAATCTACGATACACACTCCTCCAACAACCAATGATTGAGATCAGGTTGGTGACTTTGACTTTCAATGCTTTTGAATGACACTTACTCCTTTTTACCCGAACCCCGAATCGACAAATTCTCCTAGACCAGATCTATGGTCCAAACCCCTTTTACGGCCAATGACTGAGATTTTCTTCGGAGGTTCAACGTTCAGAAGTTTTGAATGTTCCAAAGCCTTTTTCCTCCGAAGTACTTTCTGTCCGAAGTTATGGATCGAGCGCCAGGTTCTCATCCTAATCCATGATTGATATTATCCTTCCTTTTCACTTCGGGCAACCTACAGTCAATGCCCTTTCACTCTATTCCTCCTGTAGTATAAATTCTCTGAAGTAGCATATCTTCCTCCACACATCCTTCTCCAACAGATGACTTCGATGGAGTTCACCACTTCAGGAATTTATACCTTTGGGACTTCACCCCTCATTTCCCCGAAATCACTCTATCTTTGAATTGATGGATATGACGCCACTTTTCCACACAAATCGACAGCTAGGATTTTGGCCTCTTACCTTTTTTGGAGCTTCGGGTGACTTCTGGTCAATGAATCCACCCTCTCCTTTCTCTTTTCTCTGAAGTCCTCGATCTGGTGACACATGTCCTTCCCATATCGACGGCCTTGATAGACTTCACTACTTCATGCTTCAACGGTTTTGGCTTCACCTCACCCGTTTTTCTTCGAAGTGCTTTCCTCTGAATCACAGGGATCTCCGCCATGTGTTCTTCTAGATCTAACGGTCCAGATCTACTTCGTCCTTCGCAACTTCTCTAATTTTTCACTTTGCTCCACGCAAATATTCTGAATCTCTTTCCCACGAATTCTCCGATCGTTTTCCACGCATCCTCCTCGATAGAGACGATGTAGATTCACTTCCCAGCTTCAGGTCTTCAACAATCTCACTTTCGCAACACCTTCAAACCTATGAACACTCATAGTGTCGAAGGACTCCAAGGCTAACCTCTGTGTGAATCTTCCCATATCTAACGGTCTGGAGTGATCTTGCTTCCTATGAATGGATCATGCTCGTTAACTTGGAGAATCTTAAGGGTTTTTTCCCTATTGAATAATTCTTATCGCTATCTCTTTTGAGCTTGTTCCTCCTTAGTCTAACTTTGACTCTGTGCACACCTTGCAACATGTCTTCTTCCATGACTCAAATTCTTTGTGAGCGACTATGCACACCTTGCAACAATTATTTAACATCCCCTGCAAGTAAAATTCGAGTTATTCCTCATGTGATTCTGAGTCAAAAGGACTCTGTTGACACACACCTTTCATACAAAGCTCCATGTTATCTCTCCTAATATTTTGAGTCGAACCAAACTCTATCAATGCACTCCTTGCAGATAATATGCACTACTTGC
Organism: Picea sitchensis; assembly: GCA_010110895.2. Classification (NCBI taxonomy): domain Eukaryota; kingdom Viridiplantae; phylum Streptophyta; class Pinopsida; order Pinales; family Pinaceae; genus Picea; species Picea sitchensis. The sequence continues at coordinate 2,749 of SNQJ01S0218124.1, read as the reverse complement.
ATAAGCTCGTGAAGAGAAACACTTGAAACTTATTTAAACCCTCACATAGTCATACATACATCCATGTAAATGAATTCATAAACATAAGAAAGAGTAATAAGAGAGAACATAAGTAAACAAAAACCTATCATTCATTTAGATAGGTACAACAAAAGTAACACCAGACATTTGGAATCAACACTCCTCTGTTATATTCATTCAAGTGAAATGTACATGGGATCATACACTCGATAAGCTTCAATAGTCTCTACAACAACAAATAGTTCAACAAAAATAACCTTCAACAACTATCAACAGCTATAATAATAACTTTGCAAATACAACTTCTTCAACAACTTCTTTTGGGAAACAATACAATTATTTATACAAAAGAGCTCCTTGAGCTTTCCCCTCCGACTACCTTAGCGCTATCCTATCAAATTAAAATCTACCAACAACTAAGGCTTATTACAATAAATGTTTGAGACAAACAAATACAAGAAATTGCTTCAAATCTGTATTTCAATCTACTACATTAAAGGAAATGCATTCCCCATTGATCTTCATGCGATGGTTCAACCTCTAAGAATTTAAATGTTCATTGTTTACAATCTTTTCAAAATATTTTGTGACATGTTCTTTTTCAAATTCAAAAACTCTTCAAAATGCGTGCTGGGGTGTTGAGTTGTCCTCCACTCTCACTTTGCTAACAATGCTCCTGCATCACTAGTTCACACTTGGTAGACTTCAAGCTTGGCGTGCAATATAAAAATTCCATTCGCCGTGAAATTTTTATCATTCTTCGCGCATTAACTTAAGCATGCAAAAAATGGGATGGGAACACAACACTTAGTTTATGTGCATGCATGAGATTAACCTAAAAATTTGGGTGCCAACATTTTTCATTAAACAAGCACAACTCAGAGAGGAAGCATATTGAGAAAATTTGAATCAACCACCTATTCAATCCCACTATGTCTCGAGTCACCAATTCAAAACCTCTATAATAAAACTAGTTCTTCACATGTTGGGAATGAAGGAAATGATATATAGGTTGGTATGGATGATTTCTTATGGGATACCTAATCCACGGAGGTAATGTTTTTACATGCATTCTAACAAAATGAACCAGGTGATGACACTGATATCATAGATACCTTCTTCAAAATCCTGAAATATGCTTCCACCACCCCTCTTTGGTAAAAAAGGGTCAAGGTATACCAAGGTTCACACTTGGTAGACTTCAGGCTTGGCATGCAATATCAAAACTCGGTTCAACACACACTTCTTGTCATTCTCTGTGCATTAGCTTAGGCATGCAAAAAACTGGGGTGGGCACACACAACTTCGTTTGTGTGCATGCAAGAGATTAACCCAAAACATTGGGTGCCAAAATTTGTTGTTAAACAAGCACAACTCAAAGAGGAAGCATAGTGAGAAAATTTGAATAAACCATACTATGTCATGAGTCACCAATTCAAATCCTATATAGCAACACTAGTTTTTTTGTTAAGCCCTAAATAGTGGCACATTACCCCTTAATTGGGGCATATTACAATAGTAATGATATTTTATTTATGTCAGCTTGGGTCCATTAGTTGTAATTGTACCTCCTTGTATCCTGTATATACCAAGGAGACATTTTCATATGGAATCATCTTGCATTTGGACATTTATGTGGTGTATAAGGAGGTTTCCCCCTCGAAGAGGCTTATTATCTGAATTTCTCTCTTTTTCAAGGCATTGAGTGCTTATTCTGAGTATTTTCTATGCTATATTGATATTTGGTTCTTAACATATGGTATCATAGCTCAAGGTCTTGGGGTTTCACTACTACATATGAGACACCTTGGATTTTTTACTATAATTTTTTTATACTATGTTTCAGAAGAAACCCCTTGGACGATATTTATTAGATGGATCAAGGTATGTTGGGATCAAATTTCAGCTCCATAGGCATTATACTTTTGGATATACAACCTGAGTAAGATAGGGTTCTGAAATCATCCTTAATTGAGTCATCGCGAAATTTTCTCTATAAAAATATTTTTGTAATGTTTCAGACTCTTAAATCCACAGAATATTCATATAAATTATTAAAGTATCTGTGATAAACAATTCCAATTCTGGGTCATCTTACATTTTTATTTACACCCTGTGGAAGATAGGGTATATGACTATTCCTATTAACCAGTATCAAGTAGGTGTTCTAGGTAAAAAAATAATAAATTATTCCTTGAGTATCCAAATTGAATGAGACTAGTTGCATTGGATAGTGGACAGTCTTTAGTAGTTCTGGTACAATTTTCAGAATTGTATATCAATTATTGTTTGCAAGGCACCCTATACAAGTGTGATCTCTTGGAAAGGCCAAAAATAAGAAATTTGTGGGGAAGTTACCATAAATTCCACTTGGCACATCCAATTTTGATCAGACATGTGGCATTGCAAAGAAGAAATATCAATGAACTACAAAAAATAAATTTTCATACCCAAGAGGGCCAAAATTTTGGAGATACAATAGAAGAAATATTGTCTAGCAGAACCACCTTAAAATCAAGGTTTAAAAGTGATACTTGGCCAACATGCCACCAAAAAAGGGAAATTCTACACCAAATAATCCTCCAGAGAATCCTACTTGGACTCTTGATGAAGGTGAAGAAATGCGTAGGGACATAAATGATTTACAAAAGAAGATAGTGACAAAATATGAACTACAAGGGATGATGGATGGTTTAAAAAGGGAGATCATGGAAGGATTGAAAAATTT
>SNQJ01S0218123.1:0-15429 GCA_010110895.2 Picea sitchensis | reverse complement strand
TATGTCTAGACATCCCTTAAACCACTTCACCTCATTTACATGGCTTGGATGAAACCCCTTGGAAACTTTCCTTTCCTTATGGATACTAGCCCAATAGGGTATCTCGTCCTTTTTCTCGATCTTGTATTGTAGGTTTTTGTAAAGTCTTTGAGCTATTGAATGATATATCAGGGCTTTTATGCATATGTTTGATAAAATTGATGATGAAATGTGATTGACATTGCTATGATCCCTGTGACTAATAAGCCCATGGAGGGCGTAGTTTTTGATGTGCAGGACCATGCCTGACGGACAAGTACCACATGAACTGGTACACATGGGAAGATGATTAGTTCGGACCTCCATGGGGCTAAAGAGCCCATTAGATGATTGTTGAGACCCCATCAGGGGCAGAGACGGGACAGTGTTTGACCGAGGTCTTGCACCGGATAAGAAGAGGACGTTTCATCCGGGGCACTTTGGTTGAGCCAGACCTAGGGGGGTTGACCCACTTGCAGTGGAACGTTGGCCCCAGATGACCCAGGACGTCACCAGGAGGCTTGTGACGTCATCATGAGCATATGGCAGATGGATAGGGTTGTTGGCACGTGTGGCAGTTTGGAAGAGCCCAAGGAGGGCTAATGTCTGGCTTCTGGATGCTGCACTGGCCCCAAAAAGGACTAACGTCTCCCTTAGGAGGGCTTGACGTCTCACTTTTTGCTCATTTAGGGTTTTAAAAGAACATTTAATGTAAAAACAGTACAATTTTGGTTTAAAGCCTTGTTGGCTAATTTTTATGACCTAAAATTAATTAAAGGTCATGATACAGTATATATTGAGGAGATTTATCCTCATTTTGATATAACACATAACTCACTCTCATAGTGAGGTCTGATTTTTGCGCCCTTGTCGGGTATTTGATCTTTTAAGTGAGGCGCACTTGTTGAAGGAAGGATTTTCTTGGCATTTTTGGCATTTCTCTTGAAGGAAGGTTTACAACTAGGGTTTGCAATGTTATTTCTTCATGATATGTAAGTGTTTTTTCTGCAAAACTTCTTAATTGAATGGTTATAGGCTTATATTCTTGCATTTATTATAAATTTTGCTGATTTTAAAACCCTAGGGGACAAACACACAAGTAGTTTGTTGTCTCATGTCCCCTAAAAGAGAAATTTTCAGCCATTGAAGAAGGAAGGAAGAGCCTAACCATTGCTACACTCTTTTTACTTCTTCCCTTGTGCTAGTTGTGACTTTTAAGAGCTAAGAAGGAGGAGACGTCCCAGGCCTAGGGTATCTACACCTAGGGTCATCCTGCTTCTAGGGTTTGGTGATAGGGCCTTGCCATTGCAACACTCTCCCTCACCTCACTCTCTTGTCTTGACTTATCTTTTATGCTAGCCGTTTTGCCAAGTTTAACCTAAGGAAGGAGGAAAGAGCACGAGGCCTTGCTTAAGCAACACCGGAATGAGCCTCTTTCCCCTAGGGTTTTGATTCTAGGGCCCTGCCATTGCAGCACCTTAGAACCCTTCCCTCTCGTCCTTAGCCTTTTACCCCTTCAACTTTGCGTCCTCTCTTTAATTGACTTCATTTACGCTTAGGCACTGATCTCAGCTCCCCAACGTTGAAGTGATAGTGGCCAAACAACTCTTAAAACCTTTACAATTTGAAACCCTAACTAACTACTAACCCTAATTAGGCTGACATCACTCTTGGTTATTCCATCTTGACGTAACACTTATTGTTGATAAGCAATTAGATGATGGTTAAGAGAATTTATTGAGTAAGGGATTGATTAAATACATTGTTGGCTGCATCATCTCAATATTTATTGATGAATTAATATTATTCCATTGCTATATTAATTGACATTGATCTCATTGATATATATTGTTTTAATTGCTTATATATTGATATCAGATAGTTATATGAAGTACTAACCCATTGAATTATAGCCTGCATATATTGTTTTGTTGTTGTCTTGTTCCCGGCAGGTGTTCTCATTTGGGGCTACACTTGATTATTAGTTGTTTAGCCGGACTATCTGATCTTGGTGGTAACCTGTGAGGAGGGAATTTTACTTTGACTTTTATACCTTTGCCTCTTCAAAACCCCAGGTTACCGAGGATGTCTCCCCTGGGTATAATCTCCCTAAATAGAAAGAACCTCCCCATTAAGGTGACATTGGGTGGGGTAGGTTCCTGTTATGCTAGTTTGGCCTCTATCTTCTAGCCTTTTGACCTAGCTACAAACTGTGCGATAACATTTTGGCGCCGTTTCCAGGGAACACTGAGTCAATTCTCCTCAGACGACAAACCTTTTCGGTAAGCCTTGCCTCATAGCCTTATCTTACAAGCTTACCTGGCGACTCCACTAGGGTGTTTTCCCTTATCCTTTGATAGTTTCAGGAAAATTATCTGGTGACTCCACTACTATTTCTCAGGGTGCCACCTTACTTTCTATGATATTTCCAAGTTATGGGATCATGGCACACTGGGAACAAATGTATCTGACTATTGATTTCAGAAAATTTCAAGGATACCCAAATTACTTTGATACAAAATGGCTAAACAACTCTCCAAGATTTTGTGGTCTCCCAACTCCTCACATCATAATTTTTTTGGACTATATGAGCAAGACAAAGTTGGAAGGAGAGGATGCTCTTATAAAATTGTTCATATTCACTCTGCCATCCTACTTGCAAGATCGGTTTAAAGGTTATTGCAAAGACATGGGCATATCATCTTTCATACACCTCATTAGTAGGTTTATTGACTTTACCAAGCCATGTTGCCAAACGTATGAAGATGCCCTTCAAAATATCACAATAGCTTTGGACGACGGGGGATTCACTACTGAAATCATAGCAGATCTCAGAAATGCATATCACATTCAACATCAAGAGCCCTCTGATGTGAAAGAGGAGATTTATGAAGAACCTTACCAGCCCCTTGAAGACGAGCAAGATTTCTCCCATGATTCAACAAAGTACAACAAATATATAACTAGAGACGTGAATTATGAGGATGAAGGACCAATAACCGCTCCTCAGTCTGATGAAGCTCTCCAAGATCCTGTCCCTCCTGCACAATATGAAGAGAATGAGGTAAGTCATTTTCCTTTTCGATTTTTTGATGATACCTTGTTCTATGACTCAGAGAGTGAAGAAGAAATGGAACCCTTGGACAAGCTAGATCCCTTATATCTCAAGACTGAAGATGTAGAGGTAGATCTTCCACTTGATGAAGCTATCCAAATACTTGAAGCTCCTGCACAGGAAGGATTAAACAAGGTGAGTTGTTTCAAAACTTTCAATGATTCTTTATTTTATGATGTAGAGAGCAAAGAAGTATCAGATGTTTTAACCCCTTCATGTTATGATGAAGATAATGAGTTTGTTGATAATTTTGATGAATTCATACATGTCGAGAAACGTGGATGGGATATGATTAGCTATGATGGAAATCCCATATACGATATTGATGGTCCTTTCCAAAGGTTTCCTTTGCATTTATCACATGAAGTTACTAATAATTTTGACATCTGGAAACGAGAACCTGACCTTATTTAGACACCCAGGGATGACCTAATGTTGTGCTCTCCGATTAATTTTCAGTCATACCTTGAGGACTTTGATGACTATCCATCTGAGCACTTAGTTTATCCTATGAAGAAATTTATCAACCAACGTTGTGCTTAGATGTTGATAAAAATGGGGAAGTTACTTCCCTGAAGCAGGATGCTTGTGGTAGGATTTTCCACCCCCCTTTGATCACTTTACCTCGCTATGTCACTAGAGGTGTGGTTTGGAAACATGTCCCTTATCCTGAGTCTCCTATAAGGAAAAACCTCATTCTGTATTTTAGGGGAAAGTTGAGTGCCTCAAGAGGAATTCTATTATCACGATTTTCCAACCTCCCCTTTAGGAATGGCCAGTCATCCTTTCAGTTTTTGCTAATACCTCCTCGGGCCTCAAGTTGTGAAGACGTCTAAGGCAGCCAACCTTCAGATTCTTCCAATCAGTCTCTTGAACCTTGGACTTTTCATGATCCATTCCTGATATGGATTAAGCACTCTCCTGAGAGTATGCATTGGGATCACTTTTTCCCTCCCACTCGCCTCCATGAGTTAGATTTTAAGATTTTTGATGATATGATATATATTCTAAACCATGACATTTTTGTGCTTGATTTATCATTGTTTTGGTTTATGATGAAGCACAAAGGTAGGTGTTGAGGAACGTTGTTGGATTGGCTCCACTGGTTGTTTGACTACACCAACATCCAGCCAACAGGTAAGTACAAGTAAGTATTTCACTTTATATTCGCATTCATGATTTCTTTATATATATGTCTATATATGTTGGGGTGGCATTACCACTCCATTTTTGTTACTAATGCCCTTATTGAGTTGAGAAGGCCTGCAGGTTATGCCAGAGATGCTGAGGTTCTAATGCGCTCTATGGTGAGCACATGTCCCTGAGTTGGAGCCATATGTTATCCCCGATTTCTAGGGATAACTAGGAGATCATGTCTCGAGGCCCACAGGTCCTAGACATGGAGTACCGAGACCAGGATTGACCTGAGCATGGCCCTAGAGGGCCCATCCTTTTCTTCTTTCATYAGATTCATCTTGTTAGCAACAACAACATCCATCACCATYGGCTTGGTCTTGTATTGGATAAGGCTCTTTCTCCATGAGGTAATTGGTCCGGGTATCATGGTATGTGTCACTTTTGATCATTATAACCTTTGGATATATGCATCTTAATMTTGTTATCTCTGACGACTGCTTGGATCTTACATTAACCTACTTGACCATGATTGGGGGGATTGACAGGGTGTCCTAGCAAGCCTATACCCATAGGTTTTGGTTTTCCACTGAGGGGATTTATGAAGATCCATCATCCGCTCCCATCATACCATCACTTTTTCATCTTATCTCCCGCTCATCTACCCCTGTCCCCTAGTCCGGGCATTAAGATGATCTGTTTGTGGGGTTGCACCTTATCTCGTGGGAAGAAGGGGCTAAAGGCCCAAAAGGTAAAAGCAGCTAGTAAAAGATAAAAGCCATAAAAAATGAAACCTAGAGATGCTTCACCCAGGGATCCCCGAGAAGGCAATAAAAATCCTCTCAGCAAGAAACAAGAGGGACCCGAAGAAAAATAACAAAACAAGACCTAGCCAAGAGGATAGGGGGTCTCATCATGAGCCATCCTATTATGTTCATGGGTACCTAATGGCATGGCATTGTTACTATCTAGTTACCACGCCAGGGCAGTGACCTTTGGTTGCATGGCCAAGGGAAAGGGGGTCTCATCTCTGTGAAAGTGCTTGTGGGTAACATTGTCAGCTCTGGTCACCATGCCAAGGCAGTTTCCTCTAGTTAGTCCTTGAAATAAAAATAAAAAGAAAAGAAAGAAAAGAAAGAATAAAGGCAAGAAAGGGCTTGGAAAAAATTGCATCCATGACGGGTACAACTCGTCTTCTACAAAGGCACCCACAAGCAATATCATGCATCCCTGTCTCTCACTCTACCCGTATGTATAGACATCATTTATCCACATCACCTCATTTTACATGGCTTGGATGATACCCCTTGGAGACTTTCCTTTCCTTATGGATACTAGCCCAATAGGGTGTCTTGTCTTTTTCTTCAGCCTTGTATTGTATGTCTTTGTAATATCTTTGAGCTATTGGATGATATATCAGGGTTTTTATGCATATGTCTGATAATATTAATGATGAGACATGATTAACATTGATATGATCCCTGTGACTAATGAGCCCATGGAGGGAGAATTTTTTGATGTGCAGGACCATGCCCGACAGACAGGTACCACGTGGACCGGTACACATGGGGAGATGATTAGTTTGGACCTCCATGGGGCTGAAGAGACCATCAGATGATTGTTGGGACCCCATCAGGGGCAAAGACAGGACAATGTTTGACCGAGGTCTTGCACCGGAGAAGAAGAGAACGTTCCATCAGGGGCACTTTGGCTGAGCCAAACCTAGGGGGATTGACCCACTTGCAGTGGAACGTTGGCCCCAGATGACCCAGGATGTCACCAGGAGGATTTTGACGTCATCATGAGCACATGGCATATGGACAGGGTTGTTGGCACGTGTGGCAGCTTGGAAGAGCCCAAGGAGGGCTAATGTCTGGCTTCTGGATGCTACACTGGCCCCAAAAAGGCCTAACGTCTCCCTCAGAAGGGCTTGGCGTCTCACTTTTTCTCATTTATGGTTTTAAAAGAACATTTAATGTAAAAACAATATGATTTTGGTTTAAAGCCTTGTCGGCTAATTTTATGACCTAAAATTTAATTAAAGGTCATGATACAGTATATATTGAGGAGTTTTATCCTCATTTTGACATAACACACAACTCACTATCATAGTGAGGTCTGATTTTTGCGCCCTTGTTGGGTATTTGATCTTTTAAGTGAGGCACACTTGTTGAAGGAAGGATTTTCTTGGCATTTTTGGCATTTCTCTTGAAGGAAGGTTTACAACTAGGGTTTGCAATGCTATTTCTTCATGATATGTAAGTGTTTTTTCTACAAAACTTCTTAATTGAATGGCTGTAGGCTTATATTCTTGCATTTATTATAAATTTTGCTGATTTTAAAACCCTAGGGGACAAACACACAAGTAGGTTGTTGTCTCATGTCCCCTAAAAGAGAAATTTTCAGCCATTGAAGAAAGAAGGAAGAGCCTAGCCATTGCTACACTCTTTTTACTTCTTCCCTTGTGCTAGCCATGCCTTTTAAGAGTTAAGAAGGAGGAGACGTCCCAGGCCTAGGGTATATACACCTAGGGTCGTCCTGCTTCTAGGGTTTGGTGATAGGGCCTTGCCATTGCAACACTCTCCCTCACCTCACTCTCTTATCTTGACTTATCTTTTATGCTAGCCGTTTTGCCAAGTTTAACCTAAGGAAGGAGGAAAGTGCATGAGGCCTTGCTTAAGCAACACCGGAGTGAGCCTCTTTCCCCTAGGGTTTTGATTCTAGGGCCCTGCCATTGCAGCACCTTAGAACCCTTCCCTCTCGTCCTTAGCCTTTTACCCCTTCAACTTTGCGTCCTCTCTTTAATTGACTCCATTTACCCTTAGGCACTAATCTCATCTCCCCAACGTTGAAGTGATAGTGGACAAACGACTCTTAAAACCTTTACAATTTGAAACCCTAACTAGCTACTAACCCTAATTAGGTTGTTGTCACTCTTGGTTATTCCATCTTGACGCAACACTTTCTGTTGATAAGCAATTAGATGATGGTTAAGAGCATTTATTGAGTAAGGGATTGATTAAATACATTGTTGGCTACATCATCTCAATATTTATTGATGAATTAATATTATTCCATTGCTATATTAATTGACATTGATCTCATTGATATCTATTGTTTTAATTGCTTATACATTGATATCAGATAGTTATATGAAGTACTAACCCATTGAATTATAGCCTGCATATATTGTTTTGTTGTTGTCTTGTTTCGGGCAGGTGTTCTCATTTGGGGCTACACTTCATTATTAGTTGTTTAGACGGACTATCTGATCTTGGTGGTAACCTGTGAGGAGGGAATTTTACTTTGACCTTTATACCTTTGTCTCTTCAAAACCCCAGGTTACCAGGGACGTCTCCCATGGGCCTAACCTCCCTAAATAGAAAGAACCTCTCCATTGAGGTGACATTGGGTGGGGTAGGTTCCTGTTACGCCAGTTTGGTCTCTATCTTCTAGCCTTTTGACCTAGCTACAAACTGTGCGATAACAATTAATAAAGCTCATCTCAGGCCACAAAGTGACAAGAATCCTTATGAACTATGGTTTGGAAGACCTGTTTCAATCAAGCATTTTAAATTCTTTGGGAGTAAGTGTTATATCAAGAACAACGATGAAAATCTTGGAAAATATGATGACAGAGCTGATGAAGGTATCTTCTTAGGGTATGCTACAAACAGTAAAGGATACAGATGCTATAATAAGAGGCCGCATAAAATGGTTGATTGTATTGACATAAAAGTTGATGAAGAAATCTCGGTACGAGATGTAAGCAGTGTTGAATCAACAACAAAGGATATAGTTGAAGTTGAAGATGAACAGGTCCAAGAATCAGAAAGAGAAGAATCTGAGTCAAATCAGCAGACAACATCAAATCTTCCCTCCAGAATTACTCAAAAGAATCATCCTGCAAGTCAGATAATTAGTGAGAAAGACAAAGGTGTACAAACTAGGAGAAGGATAATCAAAGACACCGAGCAATCACATATAGCCTTCATATCCATGATGGAACCCAAGAACTTTAATGAAGCCAGTGAAGATGTAAACTGGTTAAAATAAATGAATGAGGATCTGGATCAGATTGAGAAGAACAATACTTGGGAGCTTGTTCCTAGACCTACATATAAGAATGTAATTGGCTCCAAATGGGTGTTTAATAATAAAATGAATGAACAAGGACAAATTGTTAAGAATAAATCCAGATTGGTTTGTAAGGGGTATGCACAAGTTGAAGGACGGGATTTTGATGAAACCTTTGCACCAGTGGCAAGATTGGAAGCCATCATAATATTTATTGTCTATGCATGTCATAAGAAATTTAAAGTATATCAGTTGGATGTTAAGTCAACATTTCTTAATGGAGATCTAGAAAAGGAAGTATATGTGGAGAAACCTGAAGGATTTTCACTGATAGATAATCTTGACTATGTTTGTAAGTTGAAAAAGGCATTATATGGACTGAAACAGGCACCACGAGCCTGGTATTATAGACTGGACAAATTTCTACATGACAAAGGGTTCAAGAAAGGTACTATTGACAGTAATATGTACATTAAGTTTGAAGGTGATGATTTATTAGTTGTTTTGGTTTATGTAGATGACATTGTTTTTGGATGCACTAATGACCCTTCTGTTTAGTGGTTTTATAATTCTATGCAAACTGAGTTTGAGATGTCCATGATAGGAGAACTCTCATATTTTCTTGGTTTACAAATCAATCAAAGCTCTGAAGGGTTATTTTTCTCTCAAGAAAAGTATTTGAAAGAGATTTTGAAGAAGTTTCAGATGGAAGATTCCTCTCCTATTAGTACACCTATGGTGGTTGGTTGCAAGCTCAGTATAGATGATATTTCACCTGATGTTGATCAAAGAACATATCGATCAATGATAAGCATTATTCTGTACATCACAACATCTCGTTCTGATATAATGAAAGCTATTGGAATGGTAGGTCGTTATCAGTCTGCTCCAAAACAAATTCATTTAGTAGCCGTCAAAAGGATATTAAAATATTTGAAGGGTACAATGACTTATGGTCTTTGGTATCCTAGAAATCATAATTTTCAATTAACTGCATATTCAGATGTTGATTGGGCAAAGTGTTTGGATGAAAGAAAGAGCACCAGTGGAGGTGCATTCTTCTTAGGTGATTCATTAGTTGCATGGCTTAGTAAGAAGCAAGGATCTATTTATTTATCAACTACAGAGGTCGAGTACATTGTTGCTACTACTTACTGCACTTAGATATTAAGGATGATTCAAACTCTTTCATATTTGAAGGTAACTTATGTTGATCCCATTCCACTTCACTGCGATAACACCAGTGCCATTAGTGTCTCCAAGAATCCTGTGCTTCATTCCAAGACTAAGCATATACCAATAAAGTATCATTTTCTCAAAGAGCAGGTTACAAACAGAGTTGTTTAGCTGAATTATATTCCATCCAAATATCAAATTGTTGATATCTTCACTAAACCGCTTGCAACAACTCAGTTTGAGTATCTATGCCATAAGTTGGGCGTGGCCCTGTTATCTAGTTAAAATAGACTATTTGATCAGGGGGAGAGTTCTCATAGTATATCTAATTGGGGCCAGAGTGCTTATTGTATCTATGATCAGGGGGGGAACATAGTCACTCTCAGTTTTATTTGACATTGATGTCAAAGGGGGAGAAAAAAGTGTGGTCTGCTATAGTTGGAGGTCTAGGAAGAACAGTGCAACCTTTCAGGATTTCCATCAATGCAAAAGGGGGAGATTGTTGGCATGTTTACAGGAAGAGTGTGCTTGTCATTTATGGCAAGAACAACAACGACGATGGCATATTGGCAGCAAGGAGAACTTGTTTCAAGTCCCACAACTCAGGAGGAATATCACAGAGTTGCACGTAGAGCGCAAGTGTGCGCCAGGGCCGAGGTTAACTTCACTACAAAAGTTCAAGAGAGATAGCATTTTCAGAAATGCAAACGAGACCCAAAGTCATCAGGACTCGTAGAAGGATCAAAGGTTGAGGCCTTTGACACTTAGAAATTCTTCCAAGTTGGGAGGAAGCATAAGCTCAGAAGGAGGAGCAACAATGGTCATTGGATCGAACACTGTGAAGAATTTGGACCGTTAGATCAGAGTTTAGACAGGAGGAACGAGCGTGCAAGAGAGGAACAGATCCCATCTGTTGGATCTGAGCGCAAAGGACCAACAATCGTTAGATCGAGTGGATTTGCAAGGAGGATAAGCTCAGGAGGAATACCCGACAACCGTTGGATCATTCTGAAGTGGAAGGATAGGATAAGCAAAGAAGAACACATGAAAGCATTGACTTTATGAAGTCCGAGTTCGCGAAGGTGATCATAGTCGTTGGTTGGAAGAAGGTCATGGATCGTTGATCTGGCTAACCTTCGACATCGTGAAGCGTGTAGTTGCAAAAAATGAATAAGAGATCTCGGTCGTTGGATCACAGAGAGATCTGGACCATTGATCTGACACAAGCGCAAGTTTGGGAATCAGAAGAAGGGAGGTGAGCCAACTTTCGACATCGTGAGTCGTGAAATCTCGAAGTGCAAAGAAGAGATCTGGACCGTCGATCAAGGAATGTCGTGGGTAGTTGATCTGGCATGACGAAGTTAGGAGTTTGAGAGCTTGGACTTCGAAGAATGGAGGAGAGCTAACTTGCGAGATCGTGAAATCTCGAAGCACCTTTTTCACTGTCTTGTGGTCACAACCAGAGGTCACGTCAGCAGAGAATAAGAGAAGGAGATAGCGTTACTAGGCTCCTCTTCGGAGATCGCGAGTTGGTAAAATTGAGGTGACCCGCAACATAATATACGATGCACGAAGTCGCGAAGTGCCTTTTGGATAGGCGTCTGATCACAGTTTGTGGTCACGTGAAAGGAAGGGGCTTAGCCAGAAAAGATAGAGCACACTGTGTAGTTTTTCTCAAGAAGGGAAAAGGCGCTAAAGAGACGAGCGTGCATAGGTTCTCTCTGTAACTGCTGGAACATACAGATTATAACTGCCAGAAATGACTGATTGTAAATGCCAGAGAATTCGAAGAGCTTTAGGGTGATCTCCAGAGGATCTGAAGAGTCTCAAGATAATTGCCAGAGGAATGAAGGATCATCATAGAGAAAATTGACAGATGGAAAAGTGTCGAAGACTGTAACTGCCAGAGAAGCCAAGAATCTCAAGATAACGACCATTGATGATGAACAGACCGTGGATAACTGTCAGAGAATACAAAGAGTTGTTAGCATGATCTGGCAGAGGACTTCGCGTGATAAAAAGACGCAGAACAGAGAAGACAAAAGGGGGGCTTCTTTAATTGTGATAGTCATTCTTGTAGAGAATGCGACGAATGAATGGGCGGAAGAGAAGAGGGGAGGCGTAGCGCATAGAATGGACATGGAGCATAGAGCATAAAACACAAAAGAATGAGATAGAACAAAAATGCATATATGAGAGAGGAAGAGAAAGTCGAGGTGCACATGCAGAGACAGAGTAGAAGAATAGAAAGCGCAAGAAGATGCGAGCAGGAAGACACCGATGCAGGCAGAGCAGAGAAGTGTAGCAGAACAATGATGAGACTGATAAGCCATTGATAAATATTGTATCACTGTAATAAATTTAAGTAACAAAAATCAGGGTGGTAGGGAGGTGCTAGGGAGGACTGTTGTCATCAAAGTTTCAAGTGGGTGCTTGAACACAGGGAGTTGTAGCTTCCATTTGGTTGCAACCAGAAAAACTAGGGTGGTAGGGTGGTGCAAGGGAGAACCATTGTTCTCTATTGTACAGGTTGGTGCCCATGTGACTGGAAGTTGGTGCTTCCATCCAGTTGGTGCCGGAACACTCAGGAAGTTGGTGCTTCGTTCCAGTTGGTGCTGGAACAATCAGGGAGTTGGTGCTTCCTTCTAGTGGGTGCTAGAGAAACCAGAGAGTTGGTGCTCTCAACAAGTTGCAGCTTGTAAAACAGAGGTGGTAGCCTCACATCGAGTTGGTGCTCAAAGATAGATGATGTAAAGAACATAAAAATACTATTATCATTCGAAGAAGAAGAGGTTTTCTCCCTATATGGGTTTCCTCATGAATATTTGTCTCTGTGTATATCATATGTGTGATTGATGTTTACTATTTCTGTTGTTCATGACTTGCATAATCTTGATGATCACTTGGAGAAGATTAATAATATTTTAATAGGCATAAAATTGTTTAAGCACAGTAACAAGTGATTCACCCGGTCTCAATTTTCTTAATAATTTCAACATTTTTAGTTTAAAAATAAATAAATTATTATCTTTGTTTTTAAATTCATATTATATAACTAAAAATAATACATATTTAATCATTATTTTTTTCATAAAATATATATTTTAGGAAATTTTGTTAAGTTTTTTTTTCTCAATAAATAAATAAATAAATTGAATTCAATAAAATTTAAAACTTTATCAATATAAAACTTAAAACCATTTATTAAAAGATAAATATATTATTTATCAAAATTAAATTTAGATAGAGAGGATATCACTCCATATAATTATTTAAGCTAAATATAATTAATATATAATTATGTATTTTATACTAATTAAATATATATAACTCATAAATATAATTAATATATATAATATACATAAAAAATAAATACATATGTATAGGTTATAAAAAATAATACATATTATTGGTTTATGAAATACATTTTTTATCTAAACATAAATTTAGATATAAATATACTATATATTTATAAATAATGTAATTTTATTTAGTATATATGTTCTAAAAATAATAAAATGTAATTTTATTTAATATATATTAAGTTAGAATGGAAGTATATAAAATATTATAAATAAAATATATCATAATTAAGTTATTAATAATAAAAATAGTTTTATATAATGTAAGTATATGTTTTTGAGATGAAAATATGTTAGATCTATGAAGTAAAGGAACACTCAAAAATACTAAACTATACAAATAGAGAATATATATTTAATATATATTTAGTCTAAGATCAATTTGATTTACAAGACATGCATGTGTTACATATTCATTGATTATGTATAAATATTGTGAATTTAATTATAATTATATCTTATATTATATTTTAAAGTTTATAGTTTATTATGAATCAAATATATACTTCTATGAAAATTAGAAGAGAATTTTTTTCATATTAAATATTAATCACAATTACCAAAATTACAATAAATAATAAAAAATAAATATTATTTTATTATGATATTTATTATTTAAATAATATTCAATTTTTTTTTATCAAATTCTATGTAGTTTAGTAATCTCTTACTCTCTTTCCAAAATAACTTAAAATTTTGTTTTATAAATTTTTAGATAATTAATTATTTATATGCTATTTTATAAGTTTAAGTTTTTGGATAATTAATTATTTATATATTAATAAAAAGTTGTGATATCTCATTGATATAAATGAATATATTTGGTGTTCATTGTAAATATTAGATATTTTGAATTTTTTTATTATGTTTTTCTATCAATTTTTTATTAAAATTAATCAGAAATGGTTTGAGAGATAAGAAAATTGTGATTTCACTCACAAATGGTTTGAGAGATAAGAAAGATGCTCTACAACTTAGCATGGAGGAGATGTTGTCACATACATAAAAAGGAAACTTACATTAACAATAAAAAAAAATACTAGTCAACTTTGGCTTTAAAATAAATAAATATAGATTTACATTAATTGACTGAGTTTACAAGAATAAATCAATGCACTTTGAGTGATCAATACAATAGCTCAATCTTTGAATCCATATAGATCCATCTTAACTACTTTCAATGCACTAAATAGTTGTGGTAATTGAATTAGTGATATAAGGAATTAATGTATTGTTTTTTTCTTTATTCTTTATCATCCAAATTTACTAGATGATTTAGGATAATAGTGTTGTTCTAATAAAATTAAAGTAATTAAATAAAAAAATTATGATATAAATTAAATCAAAATTATTTATATTTGTTGAAATTGTATATATTAAAAATAATTGAATCAATGATTTATAACATAAACTAGTCCAATCAATAATTTATTAAAAAAATAAATGAAAATTGTTTTTATTTGATTATATATTTTAACTATATAAGTAAATAAAATTTAATTGTAAAATCAAAATAGGTACCAATCATTAAATAAACAATAGATTTTAAACCAACTTAGGTACTAATATTAATGTGTCTATATACATTGATAAGCTTACATTTAACATATTATCAATGTTGTTTTTATAATATATATTAAATATGTATTTATCATATATTATATAAATAAAGTTAATATTTCAGTCTAGGTTCATCTTAATCCATATTTAAAGTTGAGGGGATTCATTATTTAGAGGTGTAAATCTTTCCTCAAGTTTTACACTCTAAAAAAAGATTGCACCTCAAAAAATATGATCCCTTTAGATACTTAATAGATTCAAGGATTAAGATAAATCTAAGTTAATAATATAAATTGATACTTCCTTAAAAAAAAATACAACACAAATCTAAAAACTAAAACGTTAATTGGAAATAACTATGAAAAAAAAATTTATAATAATTTCAAAGTTTAATTAAATATAATTTTAAATACATTAAACATATGAATAATACATTAACCACTAAATTTTATATAATTTTAAAACATTAAAAATTATTTAAAAATATTAAATTTTATAATAATAAAATTTATTATAAATCAAATTTAATATTTAAATACTTTAACAATCATACAATGTGCAATTTCTTTTGTTTTATATAATTTTAAAACATTGAAAATTATATAAAAATATTAAATTTTATAATAATAAGCGTGGGAAGCTTTTCTAAGCGTGGAATTATTATTTAAAAATATTAAATTTTTTAATAATAGTTTTATAATTTTAAAACATAAAAAAATATTTAAAAAGCGTGGAGGAAGCTTTTCTAAGCGACGAGGATGAGCGAATGGAACGACAAAATATCCAACCATAAGACAAAACCTCGTGTGTTTGTATGTAATCCAAAGATTGAAATTCAAACCTTCTCAGTTTGTATGTAATCCATTGATTTGAAATTCAATTCCCGTTGAAAGCAGTCGTAGCTTTTTATGAAGCGACCAGTATATATAGTTCAACAAACTGAACGTTATTCCCAATCTCCGCCGCCTCCTCTGTCCTGTGCTCTGT
>SNQJ01S0218122.1:15339-28870 GCA_010110895.2 Picea sitchensis | reverse complement strand
GATTTCCTCTTATTTAAAGAGGGAATCCCTTCGATACAATTGATCAAAAATTACAATGTGTATCTGAGTCCTATTCTTAGTCAGATCAACTTTCTAAACCAGAATAGGATGTCCTAGTCTCGCGCAACAGAATGCTATTGAAAGTACTGAATGAGATGTTGTTGTTACGGCTGGAGTAATAGTTTCTTCTCATTGTTGTTGATGTTGTTTCAGCATCGCAAATCGCGGGTTGTTTCAGCCACATGATTTGCGCATGTTTGTAAGGTTGTTGTTGACCGCTGACTGTGTAACAACTTCCTTTGTGTTTCGACATCGTCGGTCTTTGGCTGTGTAACGGTTCCTCAGTGTTTCAGCATCTGTGACTTTGGACTGTGTAACAACTCTGTGTTTCAGCATCTGCGACTCTGGACTGTGTAACAGCTTTGTGTTTCAGCATCTGCGACTCTGGACTGTGTAACAACTCTGTGTTTCAGCATCTGCGACTCTGGACTGTGTAACAACTCTGTGTTTCAGCATCTGCGACCCTGGACTGTATAACAACTCTGTGTTTCAGCATCAGGCCTCAAAATGCTAATCTGCAATTTGAACTGTTTCAACACTTATACATTTCTAATCGATGGTTAAGTACGAGAATGATGTAAAATATTATGCAAAACAGATTAAACGTATAGTAATGAGAAGGGGAATTTGTATACCTTTGGAATGATCAGATAAAGTGATAGTATGAGTTTAAATGTGGGTGATCAAGAGTGTAATAGTGGAAAAAAGTATAGGCAAAAAGGTACATTGTGTGGTCCTAACAGTTACTACCACAATTTTGTTTGACACTATGGAAGAATAACAAGACCTTTAATGACACTAACTAAGAAGGATGCATTTTCATGGACTCCAGAGGCAACTAAAGATTTTGAACAACTTAAAGAGGTGATGTGGAAATCTCCTGTCTTAACCACTCCAGACTTCACAAAATCCTTTATTGTGCAATTGATGCCTCGGGAAATGGAATTGGTGCTGTCCTAATGCAAGAAGGAAGGCCCCTGGATTTTGAAAGTTGACCACTCAAGGGAAATGACTTACACAAACCTATTTATGAGAAGGAAATGATGGCAATACTACATGCATTGAAAGAGTGTAATAGTGAAAGTATAGGCAAAAAGGTACATTGTGTGGTCCTACGCTACTACCACAATTTTGTTTGACTATGAAGACAACAAGACCTTTAATGACACTAACTAAGAAGGATGCATTTCATGGACTCCAGAGGGCAACTAAAGATTTTGAACAACTTAAAGAGGTGATGTGGAAATCTCCCGTCTTAACCACCTGCACTTCACAAAATCCTTTATTGTGCAATTGATGCCTCGGGAAATGGAATTGGTGTCAGCCCTAATGCAAGAAGGAAGGCCCCGGATTTTGGAAAGTTGACCACCAAGGGAAATGACTTACACAAACCTATTTATGAGAAGGAATGATGGCAATACTACATGCATTGAAGAAATGGAATCCTTACCTAATAGGTAGGGACTTCAAGGTCAAAACATCATGATAGTCTTAAATACTTCTTGGAACAAAGACTATGTTCATAAGAGCAACAAAATGGGTAACCAAGATATTGGGTTATGATTTTCGAAATCGCTTCAAAAGGGAAACAAAATGTTGTGGCGCGTATGCACTCCTCAAGAAAGGGATGAATATGTTGAGGCCTTTCTCCATATATCTCAATCATCCAACCCAATTGATAATAGAAGCAAGGGATGAATGGAAGAGTGACTAAATAGTTTGGACTCTCATTCAAAGGTTGCAGAGGATTCCAATGCACGATACATTTACATGGAAAATGATTCACTATGGTACAAAGATCACTTATATTTCATTTAAGAACTCCCAACTCAAAAAATGTACTATTGGAATGGTACTGACCTCCAGTAAGAGGGCACTCGTGATTTTTTAAAACCTACCAGAGTCAAGAAGGTTTTTTTTGGGATGGCCTTAAACTGATGTTCAAAGGCTTCAGGCGTAATCGTTTGGTTTTCCAACAAAATAAAGTGTAAACAATTAAGACCTTCGTCTTTAATTTACCATAGCCATCCCAATTCAAATACTGAGGAGGTTTCCATGGATTTCATCATTGTATTACCGCTAAGGTCCTAACCCCCACACAGGTAGATCAATGTATTCGGGATGTAATAAAGGTTAATATTAATAAGACCTTCAATAAAATAGAATAAGGCGGATGTAAGAATAATATCTATCAGAAGCTTCCGCCTGGAAGGATCTTCCCTAGATGCTTCTTTTTAGCATAATAGGGAGTCGAGGGTATGAGAACCCTAGCTTGAGATTATTGTAATAGGGCTACCGCCAATTGAGGCTGGGCCGCTCTCTAAGAGGCTTGTGAACATTACACGATTCTAAGTGCTATTTCCGCTAAGCATTGGGTAAATCATTTCGTAATTGTGAAGATTATGCCGGATATTTCACTGTTATTCTGCATATTTCAGCATTTATGTTCTCGCATATTTTATATATCTGGTATCTTTGCAAGTGGTATCAGAGCACTTTCATGCAATTGTGGGTATTTTTTTGAGGGTAGAGACGTATCATGCCTTTAAGCCACTGAGATCTGTCTTTACGCGCATAAATCCGTGGTTGACGGATTCATACACGTTAGAAATACAAGTGGTTCTTAAGCTTATCTTGTTGGCTACCCTTGTAACCCCGTTGGTACCCCTTCGAGTGGTAGAAAATCAAACAAAAACTGTATACGAATCATCCTAGGCATCATGAAGCCCTCCATACACAAACCGATCGACCACCTGACTACTATAGTGTCACCGAACAACACTCAGGAAGATACAATATAGTACCTGGGTAGTTCGTAGTACGCTATGGGGTACTATTTCATCCTCCTACTTAGTGCGCCATGAGATATTACCGAAAGTACTACTGTTGGACCCCTGCATGTATATCAGAGAGATTTAGCACAGTGAAAACCCTTGTTTGTATAACCTTTGAATACCTAACCCTTTGGGGAACATAAATGCGAATATAAACAAATTAAACCGGGCGTAGATCTTATTAACCCGCATCTGTGACTCACAAAGTTGCTAAGGCAAATACTCTCCGGTTCAGAATTTAGAGATTTCAACACCGCAAAGATTCTTCAGACTAAAGCATAACCTCACAGCTCAGAAAAAAAATAATAAAAAAAAAAAAAAAAAAAAACGAAAGTATAGAAATTTTTTACCATTATTTGAGACCTATTCCATTGGGACTCATCTCTTCACCATCACTTCCCCCCATATCATTTTTCTCAAAAATTTCTAATCTCATCAAGACCCTTCTTTCTACCACACCCATTTTTCACCATTATTTGAGACCTATTCCATTAGATTCATCTATTTTCCTTATCACTTTTACCCATATCATTTTTCTGCAAAAATTTTGACCTCGCCCCACTTTTCAGCCTTCACCCATCATCATGGTAATTCAAACCCGTAACCAAGAACTCGAAATCTCGCTTCAACACTCTCAACATGGTTTCTTACTTGAGACCAAATAAGAAGTGCAACAACTCGCTACTATTGTCTCCTGGGATGCCTCCATGAATGCCTCCGGCCCGTGATAGTCGAAGTCTGCAATGGTGGAAGTCAAAATGAACTTGAATATGTCGCTGTAGCACTCTGCACCAAAACTCAAGATCCCTCTCGATGACCCTTTTCAAGGATGCACTCTAAAAAGACCGAAGGTGAAACTTCTTCCCCATTCCTTTCAACCACATCACTTTCAAGGACATAATGCTTCTCAAGGGTGGATGTAACTAAATTTGATGGTCGTAATTCCACTTGTTATTGGTCACAATAAATGGAACATTATTTCTCTCTCTACAACATTACCGGCGACTTCACAACTCGCATGGTGTTCTCCATCTGTATCAAGAACTACCGTAATGGTGGCAATGGAGAAAATTCCTCATTAAGGATATATTGCTTTGACCCACTTTTGCTTTATGAGCTTTATGAACGCTTTGATGACCGACACCAACCATTTGGGCCGCTTTATTCAAATTGAAGTAATCGCACAAATAAGACTTCATAGTCAGACGGAGCTGCTCAGCCTTTCAACAGGGCAAGGACTGGATGCTTTCTCGAGAGTGTTTTATCAGCAGCCTCAAAGAGGAGGTTTCCTTCAAACCTGTAAACCTTCCTTTTTCCCGCTTCAAACCAAAGAACCCACTACTCACTCCGCTCCTTTAAAAATCCAAAATTGACCCGGGTCAAATGGTTGAACGAAAACTCAAAGGCCTCTCAAGATAACTGCGGATGAAAAAAATATTTCCAGCCATAAATGTATGTCAAAATCTCTTTATGGCCATCTCTCGAGGATATTCAAGAAGACGATGATGACACTTCCCCGCCCCCGAAGTCACCAAGCTTCCCGTAGTCAAACCTCCGGACCTCCTTCAAGAACCCATCATTTCCCTCAATGCTCAATCGCTTCTAAACTCTCAAGCTTAATCGGTTATATCAAGCACAAAAGGTTATCATCTTGGTTGATAGTGGCAAACATTCCACAACTTTATTCATCGCCGCGACGCTTCAAGAAACCCAACGCTATATCCATGTTGTTAATAATTTTAAATCATGATTGCCAATGGTGGTTTAATGAAATTGGAGGCCCTCAGAAATGTGCTTCCAAATAGGTGACTACACCCTCAAAACCCATATGTTTTCTATCGACATGGAGGTCATGGCGCATTGTGTTGGGTGCCGAATGTTCAGAATCTGGGTCCCATTCCGCTGGACTCTCTAACTTAACCATGCACCTGGACCAAGGTGGCTACAAACATAAATTTAAAGGCATCACTACGGTTTCTCCGAATAACTGGCCTCATCGCATGGAGAAATTGCTCAAAAGGTCATTCGGTGTCATAGCCCAACTCCATGCCATCTGGCCACAGATCCCACCTTTGCCCCAAGACCTCCAAGCCCTTGTCTAAACATCAAACAGCCTTTCCACTCCCCAAGGACTCCCCTTCCGCTGTGTTCATGATCATTCCATTCCCTTTGTCCCAATAAGCCTTCAACATATACGTCCATATCACCACCCCTTGCCCAAAAGAATGAAATTGAAAAATGGTGCAGGAACTCCTCACTGCCGGAGCCATCCGGCCCTAGTATGGACAACCTTACTCCTCCCTGGCCGCCATGGTACTAAAGAAAAGAAGGTTCTTGGAGAATGCATCCCGACTTCCGCGGTTTCAATGTAACCTACCCATCAAAGACAAATTTCTCATCTCGGTCATTGATGACCTCCCGGATGAACTCCAGGGTGGTGCCCACCTTTTCACCAAACTTGATCTTCGGGCCGTGCTATCACCAAATCCGTATGAAATATTCCAACATTCCTATAATGCACCTTTCGTGACTCATGAGGCCACTATGATTTTTGGTCATGCCCTTTGGTTGTGCAATGCCCTCCAATCTTCGCTTTCTCATGAACCATGTCTTCCTCGCCCTTTCTTCGCTATTTTGTCCTAGTTTTCTTCGACGATATCTCTCATATATATAGAAAGACATGGAAAGATTGCATCCGACTTCCATGTGGACTGTTCTCACCATCACGCTAATTGCCTTTTCCTCAAACATTCCAAATGCTTTTGGTGCATCCAAGTAGAATACTTGGGTCATACAGTGGGAAAGAAGGCCGTGGGTGGATCCTCAAAGATTGAAGCTATGCAAGATTGGTCGCACGCTAAGACTCTCAAAAGCTTATGGATTTTTGGCCCAAGGTATTATCGCAAGTTTGCTAAGAATCATGGAAAGATTGCAACACCTCTCACTACTTCCCTCGAAAAGAACTCTTCACTTGGACCCCGCAACGTCAAGCTTTCAAACTTTGAAGATGGCCATGTGCACCACTCCGGGTTCCGTTTCTCCCCCACTTCACAAAGAAATTTGTGTTGGAATGCGACGCGACGTGGAAAGGCATGGGCGTTGTCCTTATGCAAGCGGCTCCACCTTTGGCCTTTACGAGCAAAAAACCTGCCCTCAAAAGAATCAAGCAAACCCATTTAAGAAAAGAAATGTTGGCGATTTTGCATGCAATAATGGTATGCCCTTATCTCTTGGGGCAACGATTCCAAATTCAAACAGACCATCAAAGCCTCAAGTATTTTCTGGAACAATTAATTTCATCACTGGAGCAACAAAATGGGTCACTAAGCTCTTTGGCTATGATTATGAGATCATTTTACAAGAAGGGTAAAGACAATGTATAAGGCATGCACCGGCTAATGAAAATATTAAGATGAAGGATCCCTTTTTCCTCATTCCTTCATTGTACCAGATTATATCCAAGTTGTTAACCGAGAATGGTTGCAAGACCCAAAAAAATCCCGCATGCTCCACCAATTGCAACAAAAAATTTCAGTTTCTCTAGGGTACTCTAGGCACAATGATGAACTTTGCTACAAAGGTCGTTTGTATTTAAGTAAACAATCCAAGCTCAAATCCACTGTGACATCTCTCGAACTTCATAATCCACAATAAGCACCTGTGGTTCTACCAAAAACATACATGACAGAGTTAAACGCTCCTTCGGGATGGTACGAAATAGGACATCCGTAATTTTATAGCTGAATGTGACATGTGTCAAAGCAACAAGGGAGAAAAAATCAAATCTCCGTGAACATCTAACCTCTTCCACCTTCCCGAGCATTTGGAATGGTGTATATCTATGGATTTTATTACGTGCTTACCCAAATCGTGGAATAACCGCTGATAATGGTGGTGGTGGATCGCCTTTCCAACATGCTCATTTTTGTGCTCTTTCACACCCATTTACCGGTGATCCACAAGGCTCAAATTTTCATGGATCAGTCTTCAAGCTTCATGGCATACCAAACTCTATTGTTTCATCACACCCAACTTTCACAAGCAATTTTTGGTAAGAACCGTTCAAGCCACAATGCACCCAATTGCATCTCAAAACAACATATCATCCCTGCATGATGGTCAAACGTGGAAGTCGGCCAACAAGTGTTTGAACCTATCTCGAGGTGCTTTTTCTTTGCATTGAAACAAACACCTGGACTCAATGGTTACCTCAATAATGGTGGTGGTACAACACTACATACCATACAACCACTCGTATGACTCTTTTTGAAGAAAGCAGAAGGACAGGCTGCCCGCCGCTTCTCTTCATACTTACCGGTAACCTCTAAAGGTTCAAAGGCTTCCACTACACCTTACAATGAGATGGTCTCTAATTCTTTAAAAGAGAACTTGGTCATGGCCTTAATAGAATGAAGTTAGCACATCAAGTTCGCTCTGAACGTCAATTTGTCTAAGGGGATCAGGTGTTTCTCCCCGGCCGCAACCATAAGTAAACTTCCTCTCAAGGTCGAAAGCAAAGGCGGGTTAGCACCCAAATTTTATGGCCTCACGCTTCTCGGCATGTGGGATAAGTCGTATCATCGCTTAGCTCTACCTGCAACAATGGGGCTACATTCTCGCTTATGTTTCCGCTGAAGAAGGTGATTGGAATCCAAAGCAACTTCAAACCAACCTTCTAGGGTTAGCTGAAGAACGATCCATTTAGCTACAACCAGAAGCAGCTTTGGACCGTGAGGGGAGAGTCGCTGCTTTAGAACCATCAAGAAGTGCTAGTACAAGGAAAGATATGACTCAACAGATGCCACTTGGGAACAAACTACCATCCTCCGCAGCCAGCTTCCACATCTCCAAAATTTTGAGGACAAGGTTGCTTTTATGTATGACATGTTAAGGTCCTAACCCCGCATAGGTAGATCAATGTATTCGGATGTAATAGCAATAATATTAAGACCTTTCAATAAAATAAGGTTGATAAGAAGACTCCATTAGAAGCTTCCTCATTTGTATAGATCTTCCTCCAGATGCTTCTTTTAGTATAAATAGAGTCGAGGGGTATGAGAACCCTAGCTTGAGATTATTGTAATAGAGCGTCAGCTCAATTGGAGGTTGCCTCAAGAGGCCTCCCGTGGAACATTTCTATCGATTCTAAGTCTTCATCAAGTTGCTATTTCAAGAATCATTGTATTGTAGATTATATCGGATATTTTACTGCTATTCTCATATTTCTAGCATTTCGTTTCTCTGCTCCGTGATATTTCATATCCGTATCCTTGTAGTTACCTCGAACTCCAAGGAAATAGTGTGTCATCATGGTGATTGTTGATAAATCCAACTGGCACGCACACTTTGTGCACTCTCTCATCCCTTCAAATATAGTACGCTCTAATCGCATTCATGCGCGGGAGAACTAAAAGCTACATGGCAGCCTAAAGATTGTTGTAAGTATAACCCATCTCACCTGGACATTTTTGGACATAATTATTTCTTTGTTTGGGTACTCAATTGGCTCATAGCTCATCCTATCATCCTCACCTAATGCATGTCCTATAGTGAAGAAATGTTTGGAAGGCTACCTTGTTGCTTTGTCTTTGATAAACAAACACAATGGTTAAAATGGTTACCTGTGGTATAATGGTGGTATAACACTCTTTCATATACTTACAACAAAAATGACACCATTTATGGCACTCTCTAGATACCACCCTCCTAATACTTTTTATTTAAAAGAAAAATCTACATTCAAGTAAGAAGATCGATCGAGCATCAACAACAAGTTATCCAAATCTTAAAGGACAACCCGACCATGGCACAAAAATTCCATGAAACAACAAGCATATCAACATTGTAGTGAAAGAAGTTTTAAAGTAGGGGATCATGGTTTTAATACTACAACCATACTGCATTTATTGTTTCAAGCAAGCCAAGAAGGATAATAAATTATCGCCTAAGTACTGCTAGTCCTTATAAGGTGTTGCAAAATATTGGTAGTATGGCATACAAATTGGAGTTTCTTTTATCTTCAATGGTACACCTGTGATTTCCATGTTTCCATACAAGAAGGTTATATTTCCATAAGATCCTCAAAATATACCTTAACTTGGACGCAGGAAAATCATATTGAGTTGGAAGCCATAATTGCCCAAAGAATTTCCAGTGAGGAATAAATCCACTTTAGAGTATCCCATTAAGTGGAAGAAACCACTCTAACAAGATTCCACTTTGGGAATATGAGTCTTTTATACGTATATCCAGAGTTACCACGCTATAAAACACTTGTCCCAAGGAGGGCATGTTGGGTCTCACATTGGCCTCAAGACTCTTAATTGGGGCATATTACATTAGCAATGCTTATTTTATTTATGTTGGCTTTATTCCATTAGTTGTAATTATACCTCCTAGTCTCCTATATATACCAAGGAGACATTTTCATTTGGAATCATCTTGTACTTGAACATTTATGTGGGGTAAAAGGACGTTGCCCCCTTGAAGAGGCTTATTATATGAAATTATCTCTTTTTCAAGGCGTTGAGTACTTATTCTGAGGCTTTTCTATGCTATATTGATATTTGGTTCTTAACAAAAAAGGTACAAAAGATCAATTTCTTTAATCTACGATGGCTTCATAGCTTAAGTTTATTCCTTATTTTTTAAACAAAAATGCCCAAGACTCTATGAAGCAACAAGAAAAGTAATATCCAATATCGAGCACTAGTACTTAGAGGAAATAAGCACATATATCATAATTTTTGGAGTCATTGGAGCACGATACTTATTTCCAATCCACGTACCTGAAAAGCTAGTGTTAGGAGAAATTTTCTACTAGACCATACTGAAAGGGTTCAATGCATATCTGGTAAAGGATAAGAGGATGATATTTATTCCCTATGGGTTTTATGTGGGATACCATTTCGTGAAAGATACTACATAGGCCATACATGAATCTTAAATCCAAATAGAGTACATGTTCACCACAGGGAGATATAGGAAACACGACCCTAGGGAACTGGTAGTTGAGCATGATATTAAGGTGGTGTCTCATTGGCTGTACCCACATGAGGATTTTTAGGATGAAATATTCATGGAGAATTCCACAAACTGGAATGAAGTTGTGAAGAGGAAAGAAAAACCAAACCTAGTCAGGTTCATTGCCCTGTCTGGGAATGAACAATTAAACCTTCTAGATAAGTCAATAGGGGAAGTAGAAGGTGCACAATCTAAAAAATAAGATATAGCACATATAGTAGACATATTGGAGGTACAAAGGCTCTTAGAGGAAGCTGAAAAAGATGATGCTATTGCAAAGGAAAACTATCATGTGCCAAAAGTTGCATCTGTGTTAGTAATCCTATTCACCCTCAGAAGAGGAGAGTAGTTGGAGACCCCCGAGAACAACTCAGTGGATGAATACAATTCACAAAATAATTTAGGGCAAACATGGATTGGAGGACCAGAAACTGAACAACATTTTTTTTAGATGTTCGAGGACGAGCATCTCCAATCATTGCTAACTTGATCACAATATATAGTGACATAGAGGAGGTAAACACTTTAGTGCTTATTGTAAATGAATAATTAATAGAGATGTTATATACGATCTCCCAAAGACTAAAATAAATTGGCAAGGAAACATGGATGAATATAATTGAAGGTGAGAATAACACCCCAAAACAAACACCACCACCACTGGACAAAGAGGGAAAAATCATCGTAGGCCATGTAGAACTAGGAGATAAAAATGAGAATGGTTATGAAGCTTCCATCGGGAGAAGTGATGCACCAGTGAAAGGAAAAGGTAAAGAAGACCCTGATTCTGAAGATTCATCAGGAGGTAACACATGCAAATGAGAGAATAATTCTTGGCTCAAAGGCAACAGAGAACTTGAGGAAATCACTACAGAACCTTTAGCACATTCCACACTCCTAGGGCCAACAATCCTAGCTGAAAATATAGCAGTAGAGATTGGGGGAAATGCCCCAAGTATGGAACAAATTGGAGATTCTTCTATTAGGACAGGTGTGATGTTCCTAACTTGACTAGTCTAGGAAATGTTGTTAATGTGTATGTAGGATCTATTGTTTACAACATATAAATGATCATACAAATAATAAATGCGACAAAGGACTGCAAAGTTTGTATTATGACATCTCTATGGATTAAAATAGGTTGAATGCGGTTGAATAAAATAACAACACTCGACTACATTAGAATACAAAAGGATATTAGCCGAAATACAAATAGGAAACTAAAAGATAATACCCGAAATATGTGAGTGTTGCGGAATCAATGGGTGCGCTGGGAATATGGCATCTCTGACGGTAACTGCTGGAAGTCTGGAAAGTTCACCCTGGGAGCTATACTTCTTGGAATGGCCTGGAAACTATCCCAAATGATGCACCCTTCTCTAGTCCTCAGTACTGGTAAATTTTGGCCCCTCTGCTAATGAGTTTGGGCCCCAAATGGATACCCCTGGGGGGATGCGCCACTCTTCTTCTGAAAAAATGGGTCCTAGCGATTCCACCAATAGAATTGTATGAGATATATCTCAAAATGACCGCCTTGGTCTACTGGGAAATGGGTCGAAAGGGTTTCCCTGAATCTGGTCTGATACTCACTTTGGAACCCCAATTGTGCTTGCCAAAAGTGCCACACTTCTAAGTCTAGAAAATGCGTCCTAGTTGATTCCTACGTCAGAATCTGATGAGGAACTAGGAAAAATATGTGCCTTTCCCTCCTCTCAAATGGGTCAGAGGGAAATCTTGGAATCCCCCCTAGATGGGGTAATTCAACCTAAAACCCCCTCAGAAGTTGCACCCTCCCTCTGGATGAATGCGCCCATGCTGTTGAACACTATGTAACTATTTTTGAAGAATGATGGAAGACCTAAATGATCTTCCTGGTGACTAGGGTGTGTCTCCCAACATCGAAATCAACCAACTGGTGTCTTCCTCCTAGAATCCACTGAACTATATCTCCTGAGATGCACATCTCTCCTCAATGACAAGTCGTAATCTACATAATAATGAATTAGGTCGTTGACCCTTCCTTTATAGATTTCCAAAACCCTAAATCATGTTGAAACCCTAATTCACTGTTGACTTCCAAAACCCTAAATCATTGTTGAAACCCTAATTCACTGTTGACTTCTATTTTTAGATCATAATGAATTAAAAGTGCTTTTAACCCTTTTTAGCTCAATGTCACTTTCCAAATATAACACCTGCGACTGGAGTGACCTCTAGTAACCCTGTTTACCCCTCTTTGGCCCTAGCTATAGTCTAATGGGGTGGTTTAGACCATTAATCCTCCTCTCTGGAGCTCCTATTTGGAAAGGGACATTACAACAGGGATGGGGTCAATAGGAGATTTCGAGCAGTCTCTAATGGCACAAGAACAATGTGAAGGAACCATTCATAACGAACAAGTAGTCAACATAGGCAAAGCTGTGGCATTGGAGCATTTTTATACACCAGGAAGTTTAGGAAATGCTCTCTCATGGGGTGAACAACCAATCCTAGAGCCAGTGGATGAAGCAGTCGATGTTTAAGACATCGCTTATGATAGGAAAACAAAATTGGTTGTGAAGAGAACTGGAAAAAAGAGGAGAATCACTTTGGATAGTATGATAATTATCACCTTGAAAGAAACCATGTTGGATGCAAGACAATCTAGGTTGAGTGAGTTAATAGGAGGAAGTATGTCTATATATAGTGCCACTATAGACATGGAAAGAGAGTATGAATGAGAAGCTTATTCTATGAGATAAGAGTTGGTGCATCTCATACATTAGGTGGAATACTATGAAGACACTACCCATGAAGTTAGGTTCATGAGAATTGAATTTGAGGATATTTACACTCAGCTCAAATCAGATAGGGAGGTTTTTATTACCAATATCATAAGTTACCAATATAATACTTTTCTTGGCATCGTAGCATATAAAGAAATGATGAGATGTTCGGAGAAATATCATCAAGTACTCACAAAAATCGAGTATATTAGAGAGATCCAAAAGGGCTGAGGGGAAGAAGAACATGGAATTAGGATGCTTGCAGATGAGAGATTAGTTAGGATTAGGATAGAAACATAATATTGCATATAATTGGTAATTGAACCACAACATACTATTGAATACAATTGGTAGTTGAACCACAACAAAAAATGCAGGAGAGATGGGAAGAGTGTCTCACAAATTAGAACAACATAAAACATAGGATGATAGACCTTCAATTCCCATAATTCAATGCTCCTGATGGCTTCGTTGATTTGTAAGTTATAGTCCAATGATTTAGAGAGATCGATGCCAAATTTGGAGTGAATATTCAGGAGATATGAGTGATTAAAAATGGACAAGTGAAAAGACTCCTCGAAAGACCGATAGGAGTAACATGGGCCCTGTTATCCCCGATATCTAGGGATAACTAGGAGATCATGTCACGAGGCCCACATGTCCTAGACATGAAGTACCAAGAGCAGGATTGACCTAAGCATGGCCCTGGAGGGCCCATTCTTCTTCTTCTTCACCAGACTTGTCCTGTCAGCAGCAGCAGCTTCCATCACCATCGTCTTGGACTTGCATCAGAGAGGACTCTTGATCCATGAGGTAATTGGTCCAAGGTGTCATGTTATGTGTCATGTT
>SNQJ01S0218122.1:0-15329 GCA_010110895.2 Picea sitchensis | reverse complement strand
TAAGCAACACCGGAATGAGCCTCCTCCCCTTAGGGTTTTGACTCTAGGGCCCTGCCATTGCAGCACCATAGAGCCTAACTCTCTTGTCCTTAGATTTAGATTCTCCCAAGACCTAGACTTTCTTTCTTGACTCCATAATACCCCAAGGCACTAGTCTAACTCTCCAACATTGAGCTTCTTGTGCCAAAACAACACTTTCAAACTTCTTAAATTTGAAACCCTAACTAACCCTAACGTCTAACTAAACCCTAATTTGATGATGACATCATGCCTAGTTTGAACCTTTGGTTGATTAAAAATGTTGTGGCTTGGTCATCTGATAATAGACATTGATGTGTTGATAATTTTCATTGACCTATTTGCAAAACGTTGAGCTCCTTGTCTACCAATACTAACCCTAAAGAAGGCTGACGTCACCTCTAGTAAGCTTGACGAAGCACTCTTGTCATATATGAGCATTTGATATTATTTTATGCTAATTCAAAGATTGATTATATACATTGAATGTCATATCATTTCCAATGTTTATTGAGAAGTAATATTATAAGCCATAGTCATTTTGCAATCATTGACTTCGTCAATAGTTATTGTTGTATGTGCTCATATATAATATTGATAGTCATTGACTAATGAAGTATTAACCACTGTTGCATGCATTAGCGTTATTGTTGCCTTGTCTCGCAAACAAGTGCCTTCTCTGTGGTGTATCTTCTTTTTGACTATCTTCTTGGCGGTAATCTGTGAAAGGGAAAACCTGCCTTGATTCTTTAAACCTTTGCCTTTCAAACCCCATATTTCTAGGGACGTCTCCCTTGGGTTTAGCCACCCTAAATAGAAAGAGCCCCCAATCGAGGTGACAGTGGGTGGGGAAGCTCCTGTTACGCCAGTTTGAACTTTACCCTTCAGCTACTTGACCTAAACTACAAACTGAGCGATAACGGGCCCTATGACAGCTAAGCTTCGAGATAGATCAATTCAGAAAACAGGTCATGGAAATGAAGGATAAGCTCAACATGTTAATGGATAAACATTGATTTCCATACCTACATACCCGTGAAGATTTATTCTCCTGGTGGCCTGATTATGAAAAGGAAAATCCTATGAGATAACTGGAGCTCACTAATAGTTTACTTGTGAAAATGAATCACTTTATATTTTTGTTTTCTTTAGTTAAAAAAATGTTGTTGCTATTTTTTGCATGTGTTTTTCAAATAAATAAAGGGGCCAACCTCGTTTTGAAGGGTCGACATTTTTGGTAATAAGTGAAAGAATTAGTTAAAGAATTCTTTTGAATTTTAATTTAGAATCTCATGTAGCGCCGAAGACAATTTTTTTCCAAATCTTGTGGAGTAACATAATTTGTTGATTGTTTTGTTTTGTTGTTGACTAATACAAGTGATTGAGTAAGAAAATAATTTTGTTTAAGTTATCTTGAAATTTTTCAGTCACTAAATATACATTAGCATGCATATGATGGTGTTATGAAATTGTGATATACAATAAATATAATTATTTCCCATTATTTGTCGTTTCTTCATATATCTTCTTGTTATTAGATGATGTTTATCGCTTGATAAATAATGAAATATTATTGTTTAATATTGGTTGAAGAGAGGTGTCTTCTACATGTTGGTAAGAGGTTATCCTAAAACCAACCTTCTTAAGAATTCAGTTTTCAAACACTTAATAAATGAAATAATAAAGAAACATAAATGAGTCTATAAAGACCCATTCAATAACATAGTAAATCCCATAGAAACTTGTCGAACCATAAATCAAGAGAATTGTGTTATCCAAATCATGGAAGAGTTGATTTGGGCCTCGTCTCAGGTCGTGATTCATGTTTTTGAGTTAAAGGGGATTTTGACCCCTCAACACAGTAGTGAGTCAATATATTCTTTGAGAGATTATAGAACAAGGAGCTTGAGAAAAATCTATGAGTATTATGATGTCATGCATCACCAAGATCATATTTCCTTATTATCCTATCAACCTATTACTTTGAAGAGGTGGAAGAAGAACATTGGTTATAAGCCATGAAATAAGAGATTGAAGACATTGAGAGGAACACGACATGGGATCTTGTTGACCTCCTAGCATATAAAATCAACATTGGTGTTAAGTGGGTCTACAAGACAAAACTAAATGAGAAAGGAAAATATATATAAACATAAGGCAAGTATATCCAAAGGGTTTGCTCAACAACCTAGTATTGACTATGGTGAAACATTTTCTCTAGTAGCAATGTTAGATACTATTAGAGTTGTGTTAGCCGTTGTATCCCATAAAAAATGGATAGTTTTCTAGATGGATGTGAAGTCACTCTTTTTAAAGGGAATTTTAGAAGAAGAAGTGTATGTATATCAACCACCAGGATTTCAGGTGAAACACCAAGAGTAGAAGGTGTACTAGCTCAAGAAAACATTGTATGGATTGAAGCAAGCTCCAAGAGCTTGGTATATTCAAATTGAATCTTATTTTCTCAACAATCGGTTCAACTAGAGTAGTAATGAGCCCACTATTCATAAAAAATAATATCATCAAGGAAAAATTCTCATAGTTTGTTTTTATTTTGATGATATTATATATATTGGAAATATAATGTTAGAATATTTCAAATATTCCATGAAAAGAGAGCTTGAGATGAATGATATTGGTCTCATGAAGTATTTTTTGGGAGTTGAATTTGAGAAATCCGCTCAAATAATTTCCATATGTTAATAGAAGTATGCTACAAATATGTTAAAGAGGTTTAGGATTGACAAATGTAAACTAGGAGAAACACCTATTGCAATAGGAACAAAATTGAGCAAGCAGGTTGAAGAACCAACAAATTATTCAACACTGTATAAGAGCTTGTATAAAGCCTCGTGTACTTTACTGAAATTAGACCTGATTCTATGTATGCATCTAGTTTAATTTCCACAATTATGGAGTCTCCCAAGGACTCTCACTGGAAAGTTGGAATTTTTTTTTAAGGTATACTATAGGTACAACTAATTATGGATTATGGTACACAACTTCTGAAGACAACACACTTACAAGATACATATATAGTGACTTTTTTGGCAATGTTGATTATAGGAAAAGAACCTTAGGACATACTTTCCATATAGGAACAATTTTTATTTTATGGGATTCTAGGAAGAATCCCATTGTCTTAATATCTTCTATAGAAGCAGAATACGTAGTAGCTAATAAACATCATGCCATAAAGTATGGCTAAGAATACTATTGAATGACCTTTCACATGTGGAGAAGAATACAACTCCTATATTTTGTGACAATAGTTCATCAATTTCATTGTTGAATAACCATGTGTTTCACTGCAAAATAAAACACAATGACACTCTTTATCATTTCATTCTTGATCTTTTCAACAATGGTGACATTTCCCTTTAATTCCGTGGATCTAGCTATCAACTAGACTACATTTTCATGAAACCATTGGAAATAATTATTTTTGAGTTTCAAAGACAACACTTAGGCATTATAAATGTTGAATAATGTAAGAGTTGAGATTAAAGGGGAGTGTCAAAGTATGTAATCTCCCATGTGTTTCACCAAGTTTGTGTTAGTTAGTTAGTATTCTATCAGTTAGTTAGAATTCTATTAGTGGTTGACATTTTCAAAGTCTATTATTGTAATCTATGTCAACCTATGCTAATGCTCATTGATGAGAAGGGAATTCTAAACCCCAATGTTTTTAGTATTGTGTAATACATGTCTTTTCCTAGATATCAAAACATGAGTATGTGGTAGAGTTAGACAAACTTCCAAAGGCCAACATAATGGAATTATTCCAAGGGTAGATACACACATTCTATTATTGTGAGTAGAATTCTTGTTAACAATATGGTTTGTAAATTTTGTAGATAATTATTTTTCAGATTTATCTAATGATTTGTTTGAGGTGCAACCAACATTAGACTAAAAGGGGAAATTTCTAAATTATATCAGACAAAACTTGGTCTTGATCTAGCTTCTAACAAGTTATATTTCGATGAATCTTTGATGTTTTGCTTTTTCTTTCTTTCTTCTAGCTCATTTGTGATGTTTTATTTAAATGTTTTTTTTCTCATC
The DNA here is from genome assembly GCA_010110895.2 of Picea sitchensis. NCBI lineage: Eukaryota > Viridiplantae > Streptophyta > Pinopsida > Pinales > Pinaceae > Picea > Picea sitchensis. The sequence continues at coordinate 11,246 of SNQJ01S0218122.1, read as the reverse complement.
TTTTTCTTATGTTACTAACTTCTCTGCTTGAAAGAATCATAACGAGAAACAAAATGTTGTTCCTTTCTTGAGCAATTATGAAATTTTCAAGACAATACATATGTGTTTTTTTTCTGCAAGTCAAATACTTTCCATCAAGCAAATTTATACTTTTTTGTATGTCTATGTTGAAGTATGGATTTGAAAAACAAATCGTTATTGTCAACCAATGTGATTAGATCGATGTAAATCAACTTGTTGAACAAGTGAGTGACATAGGAGAGAGGATCTAACTTAAGATTGGGTAAGAAAATTTATTCATGTTGTTTTGTATTGATACTAGGTAAATTAGCATAAGTTGTTGTGAAGCTAAATTGGTAATGGTATATGTTAGGAGTATACAAAATCTTATATTTCTTGATTTATTCATATTATTTTCTAAAAATTGGTAATGTTAATATTATCATTATTATTCAAAGTTACCACTTTGTCAATACCCCAATGATTTGTTTATGTTTTTGTAGATGCGAGAGGTATTAACCTCCATGGATAAACCTTTGACTAGAATAGAATATTCCGTAAGCAAGAGAAAACCTAAATAGATGTCTGAAAACCCTAGAAGAAAAGTTGGCTTAGCAGAATAAGTAATATTCAAGTATTATATGTAGAAAATGACATGCCATCCCTGCTTGAAGAAACACATATTCACTTGGACATATTAGTATAAATAGGAGGTGCTCCATCTCATTTGTACACACAATCAGTCATCTAGAAGAAAGGCGTAAGTGTTGAGGAGGAGCTACAACAACTACAGGTGTGAAATAATTCCTTGCTCAATATTTTGGTACTCTATCTTGTGCAATACCTCCAGAGAAGGTGTGCTACCATAGATTATTTGTTGGTTCTAGTAAGTATTCACAAAATGATTCTTTATGTCAAAGGTTAAGGTTCTCGGGGGTGGCTTTGTGCCTATGGTTGGGTAGAAATGGTGTAGCATTTCTTATGGTTAAATGAGAACAATATTCAAATAGGTTATGGGCCCACACCACCTTCAAAAAAATCTAACCACTAGAAGGTAGATCCACAACTCTCTTTCAATATTGTTGTAGCACAATTGCAGTTGTAGCTAGGGTTTCTGATCTTACAACAACAACAAACCCTAACTTGATTGTTCGGGCACTTTAAGTGAAGCGTTTGGAATAATTCTTGGATATCCTTGTGCACCCTAACCCAACACATATCCTAGTGCCCTTAGCCATACAAAAATGTTAAATTTGAATTTTTGGGTCAAAGTCAACATTTGACTAGTCAAAGTCAAAGTTTGGTTGGTCAAGGTCAATGTCAAAGACATTCATGACTTCCTCCATGAAATCAGAGTGATGCAGCAGAAGCATGGCCACTTGGTAGAGCATGGAAGACAAGGATTGACATCATCCTTACAAAGAACAAAGGGAAAAATTATGGAACCACAAACTAAAGAGAAGGCATCAAAGGATGAAGAGTTTGATTTTTTGAGCTTCCAATCCCATGAACGTGGAGTAGGAGAAACAATAAAAAACTACTGCAGATTTGAATCTCTAGAAAGATAAGGGATCTTTTTCCAAGAAGCAATCGTAGACCCATAAAGAAATCACATCTAATACATTCATAGGAACACCACACTCTGTAGGTTGGAAAGAATACTTGTCTCAGAAGAAAAGCAACTCAAGAGGAACAATAGCCTGATTCCATGTTTGCATATCAGGTTTGGTATTTTTATTATTGTTGCTTAAGTGAGTATTGCAATCCTTTATATTTTATTAATGATAGGAAGAAATGAATACTTAGTAGGATGTACTATTAATATAAATGCTTATTGTACTTAATTGCAATATGAACTAACATCTCCTCTAGGAGATATTTCTTTTTTTTTTTCTTAGGAAGGACACCTTGGTAATTCTATAATGAATTACCATGAAATTGATATGTTCTTATATAAAATGCTATTATACGGAAAATACTTTTTCTCTTGTTGTTCCTGTTTCGGGCAGGTTATCCTATGTATTCCAGGAAGGTTACCACAAAAATTCAAGACTTGAAAGGAATCATAGGGAGTCAAACTTCAGAGGGAGTAAGTGATTAGGAAGAAGCAAGGTTTCGTGAGACTTTGCAAGATTCATAGGGGCATGCACCAAATGGAAGTGTGGTTCAAGGATTCTCTTAGTTAGAGGGAGTTGATGGAAGAATTCAAAAAGAAGGAGCTTGTAGGATTTTGTGCTGAGTTGTAGGATTCACGCTTAGTTGTAGGCCTTGTGTTGAGTTCTAGGCTTCATGCTGAGTTGTAGGCCTTGTGCCAAGTTGTAGGCTTCATGCCGAGTTGTAGGCTTCTTGCTAAGTTGTAGTCTTTGTGCTCAATTGAAGGCTTCGTTTCGAGTTGTAGGCCCTCATGCTGAGTTGTAGGCCTTTGTGCTGATCTATAGGCTTCATGCCGAGTTGTAGGCCTTGTGATGAGTTGTAGGCTTCATGCCAAGTTGTAGGCTTTATGCTAAGCTATAGGCTACTCTAGTGATATGGTTTGGTATGCCGAGTTGTTTCTACACTAGTGAGATAGTCGGGTACGCTAGTGGTGTAGTCGAGAACCTATATGGTTGTGATGGTGTTTCTCGTAATATGATATGGGTGATCATGAGATAGCTTGTGTAGCTCTCTTGATGCTACCGGTATGCAAGAGCATGTAGGTATTTCCCATTCGATGAGATATGAATGGATAATGATTATAGTAATGATGATACTCACGACATGGGTGTAGTCATGGATGAGCACGTCATGCGGGTGTATCCCATGATGATGATGGTGAAACACACTCCAAAGTGTATCTATAGTGTTCTATAGTGGGTTGTGGACCCTAGATGATATTGACAAATCTACATGGGTCTAGTCATGTGTGATGTAATGATGCCACCAATATCATGGTTTGCATCACCATGACACAAGGATCATGGCATAGCGAGCAAGGCTATGAAGACCAGAAGGGAACATCATGGTTAAATACCTCCCTAGATAAGAGGGAGTGTTGATGTTTTGGTAGTCATGGGAGGTATTAACCTCCATGGATAAACCTTTCACTAGAATATAATATTTCAGAAGCAAGAGAAAATACAAAAATATGTGTGAAAACCCTAGAAGATAAGTGAGCTCAGTAGAATAAGTAATATTGAAGTATTATATGCAGAAAATGATAGATCATCCCTACTTGAAGAGACACATGTTCATTCCAATTTGTAGGCCTTATGCTGAGTTGGTGTAGCCATGGGTGAGCATGTCATGCAGGTGTATCCCATGATGATGATGGTGACACACACTACGAGGTGTATCTCTAGTGTTCTCTAGCAGTTTGTGGCCCCTAGATGAGATTGAAAGATTCACATGGGTCTATTCATGTGTGATGTAATGATGCTACCGGTATCATAGTATGCATAACCATGACGAGACGATCATGGAATAATGAGCAAGGCTATGAAGACTAGAAGGGAATATCACGGTTAAATACCTCCCTAGATAAGAGGGAGTGTTGATGTTTTGGTAGCTGCGGGAGGTATTAACCTACATGGATAAACCTTTGACTAGAATATAATATTCTATAAGAAAGATAAAACCTAAAAAGATGTGTGAAAACCCTGGAAGACAAGTCAACTCAGTAGAATAAGTAATATTGAAGTATTATATGCAGAAAAGGACATGTCAACCCTTCTTGAAGAGACACCTATTCACCTGGCCAGATTAATATTAAAAGGAGACAATCCAACTCATTTATACACACACTCAGTCATCTAGAATCAAGGCACAAGAGTTGAGGAGGATATACAACAATTGTTTGTGTGCATTAATTCCCTCATCAGTCTTTTGGTACTCTATCTTGTGCGCTACCTCTAGAGAAGGTGTGCTGCCCTGGTTTATCTATTGGTTCTAGTGAGGCTTCCTGAAATTATTCTTTTTGTCAAAGGTTAAGGTGATTGGGGGTGGATTTGTAACTATGGTTGGGTAGCAATGGTGTAGCATTTCTTATGGTTAAACGAGCACAAAATTCTAACATTATTCACTCAATATTTCACATGTTTATGAAAACCTAACATGAGCTACATGTGGTTTTGAATAGATTTCAAAGAAATATTATGTAGCCTCTTGTATTCCATGTTGTTTGTATTGTTTGAATACATTAAATACATAGTCATAGTCATGATCTCAATGGGGTAAAGCCTCATTTCTATGTGGAGGATAGGATCGAGTGTTTTGCTTTTAATTTTATATTATAATTTATAAAATGCTTTTGAATTTTCTTACTCTTTCTCCATGATTATATAGAAATGTCACATCCAAAACTTCACAACCATATAAAATAAAATAAGTGACAAGAGTCTCAAACAGGATTTTTTTCTGATCCCAAATCTAAAGATTCATCAATTGACATTTTTTCCAAGTCCATAATAAGCCTTCAACCCTCCATTTATCATTTTCTCTATTCTATAGTTCAATATGATCTTGTGATGAAGATTAATTCATAGATATTTGTATGAAGTAATTTCCTCCAATATGATATTCTCATACAACTTGACATGGAAAATCCCCTACAGTAGTGGGCTTACTACATCTTACAAATGACTGTATAGAAATACAAATACATTAAGAACACTCAACAAGAATTTTATAACTGAATTCAAAGGAAATAACAAACTATTGAGAGGAGGAGAAGGATTAAATCACCAAGAGCCCTACGGTTGTTTTCATTCTTCATTACAAAAATCTTCTCACTCTTTTCCAATAGTTCCTCTACGACCTGCAAGAAACCCAAACTTTAAAACCTACATAGACAGGTAGTTATACTAGAATAACTACCTATTAGTCCAATGAAAACTAAAAGAATGATCAAAGAAATTATGATTCTATGAAGCATATATGAAAGAATTGTAAATTTAAACAATACCAATACAATACACTTCAAAGGAATGAGTTTTTATAGTATTCAACAGTTGGGTAGTTACAAATTATACATGTCTGATGTGGCACTACCCTATTGAAAGAGACTTTGTGTCCCTCCACCCAAGATCCTTCTGTAATTGTTTGTTTTGACTCTAGATTCACCATATACCCAAAGAGAATGTATGGGATACTCTTGGTCAAATAGGTTGGTGATTAGAAAGAGGTTGGAAAGAAGGGTTTCTAGGTCAAAAAACCAACAACAACACACATATGTATGGGATTACAGACTCGACAGGTATAACCAAATATGTGTTTTCTATGATGTTCAAAGAATCATTACCTTTCTCCTTGAGGCAAAGGTTGTATTTATTCCATCTCCAATTGGTTAGATACAATTGGGTATGGGTAAAGGGAATTAGGTAACTAACCAAACCCATAAATCAACATTTAATTATGAAAAATATACTTGTTTAGAATTTATTAACATGTACGTGATTGTCCCTTGAGTATCCCACATATACGCATGCTTCATAATTGCTAGGGAACATACATCATCAAAAACAATGTTTTTTAGAATATATCAAGGAGGTATGGGGAACACTTGTGTGTAAGTAGGATAAAGATTAGGCCAAAAAGAGCATCAGTGCTTCAATGGTGGTAATTGACATTATAAAAATCCCCCCCTAATGTATGAGGTTAGAAGAGAAACTAATGGTGGAAATACATCATAAGTATTCAAAGAGTGGTTAGCCAGGGTGAAGGTCACCAAAATTCAATCTAAGGAAAATAATCAACACAAAAACAAGTCAGAAAACTCAATTCTAGAAGCAGGAATACCCATACTTATGTGTGATGATAAGCATGGCTTCCAATCAAGTACAATGTGTATCCATGAAGAATGTATATATATAAAGAATTGATCATGGCCATGAAAGAGATACATGGTGGATCCATGTCAAACATATAACATATCCATGAAAGAGCTACACAATGGATCTATGTCTCAGAATAAATGAAGGATATCAGGTGCAAGAGATATATAATTTATCCTTCATGAGTACCGATGTGAGGAGTGGTACTTGCCAATCAAAACTCAGGAAACAATACAAAATAGGTGATGCTACTACATTATCGATGTCTTCAAATCAAAAGTTGTGGTAAGAGTCTACACCATGTGAATAGATGTGTTGGATTTAAACACAGTGTGACACCATTTGATTACTGGTCATTTATGTATATCATTAACAAATGTGAGACAACCCATCGATATTGATAATGGGTGTCAAGGTACCTACTAAAATATAACAAGTATGAATAAAAGATCTGATGTCGAACACTTGGTTGAATCTATCGATCATGGGACATTGATGTATTTCCACTGCCAATAGCGAGGGAACCTGCAACTAATGACTACAAGCCCTAAGGTACTAATAATGACTCTAGATCCCTGTATGAGAGTATGATGTGCTGAAGTCAATAGGAAGAGATCCTATGGAAGGAGGGAATTAAGGAATCCCCCATAATCCAACATGAGGTATAATATAATGCCAAATATTTGGAAGGACTTAGATGAAACATTGAAAGGACCACCACAAAGTACATCTTGCGTGTGCACTAGATGTAAATATCATATGAAAGAGACCTTTTGAATGGAAATCAATAATGAAGACAAGTGAAAAAGGTGAGGAAACCACCAATGGGGACAAATGGAATCCAAGTTATTGCACTAATACTAATGTGTGAATAATGTTCTTGTCATTGAACAAAAGGGAAACCACTCAGTCAATGACCAATGATGGAATGTAATCTGTTGAGCACAAGGTCACCTATTAATGATATAAATAGGGCTAGGGTGTGACTATAGTACACAATTTCATATCAATTTGTTGTAGTCGATAATAGTTTAACTCGTCGACATGAAGTCAATGGGGACCTTCCATACGAACACAAGTATAGGAAAAATATACTTGTGATTCTAGGATGTATTTGACACATGGGAAAGATGAATTGCAAAGCGAATAATTCTACGGAATGGCCGACACGAGCTAAAACTTCCTCTGAACAAGAACATGACACAATATGTGACTTAGGAAGCATGAACTAAAAATTAACATTGACATAAGTTTATGATGCAGGAGGAAATGACAAACTCTCCATAGTGACTGGAAGAATAACTAGTCGGAGGAGTAACACTCTATATAACCGGTTCAGTTTCCTAAAGTCATACTAACCTAAATTATTGAGATTGATCTCAAAATTTTGTGCTTTTTTTAGACATAACTTGACTACTACAAATAATGGTACAAAAGACTCATTCCCATGCTCGCGTTTTTTTATTTGATTTTTTTGTCATTTTCATATTGAAAACCCTAAAAAGGAGTAAAAGTATGCTAGAATACATAGAGGAAACGAGTTTCACATGCAAGAAAACTAGTTCCAAGCACAAGGAACACACCTATACTCAATGCAAGTTATCATGTGCACAATATCGACACTATGAGGAATGTTTCCCCTTAGGTTACAGGTGTGAACTTGCAAAGGAATATTTTGTAAGGCTAATGATTGATGAGAATGCATAAAGAAATGGTTAAAAAACAAGTTGAAGATAACATTATGCTCAATAGCACGAGTGGTAGAATGCAATGTAGTATTACAACTTAACTCATAAGTATGGAAGTCCCATGGGTAAATAGCCAAAGTAATATTGAGAGGAATATGACATTTCAACATAATGCCATGGTGGGACTAACAGGACTCTAGAGCCTAAAAAAACTTCATCATGGGCACCAAAAGTAAAAAGATGTGCTAACTTAGGATTCTCATGACGATAGGATCTAGCACGAATTGAACAACACTTAAAAATAGCTGGAAAGGCTCATGTTTCCAATAAGTGGGGTTGACCTTGAGGAAAGTGTATACTTGGCCACTGATAATGCAAAATGCAAGGTGGAAATGATCCTATCCTATATGGTAGTGATGAAAACAATACCTCAAATAATTGGAAAAATGGAATTAATGGGTACAAAAATACCATTCCATCATCCTCCCTGCAAAATCTCAACTCAAACGTTCATGTTATACTAAAAATATGGTTCATTGGGCATTTAAATGACAAAAAATGGTGAAAATATATATAAAGATGGGTTTAAAAATTCTACATAATATAGAAAATAACCCTAAAACATTTTATTTCAAGTTTTTTACCAAATTGAGCAAAAGAGTGGGAAAACATTACAAACTTCTAGTGGGCATAACATGAGATATAGTGGTCTAAATTCCTCACTGTCGAGACCCAGATAAACAAACACTTCTTTCTCTTCATTTTCATGTCAATTTTTTAAAGTTTTTTCCATTTATTTCTCTTCATTTTTAGTTTTTAAAGCGTACAGACTCATACACACCTTGGCTTAACATGAGGTGCATATACCTCGTCATATACGCAGTATCCCTTAACGGTGAACACATATGTAGGATCCTCTCGCCAAAGGAGGTCAAGGTTGTGTACAAGTCCATAAGGGTAAAATTAATAAAAAATTATTGCTTGTTTGCAGAACTCAAAGATGTCGAGCAAGAGATCTTATACAATCTAGAGTCGTCAGAGGCTCTCTGGGCACAAAAACTATTTCTACAAACATGTAGGCACAAAAAATATTACTAAAACTTTTGATTGGTTATTGGAACCTAGAGGTGGATGCCTTTATGATGGATAGTCAATCCTTGACCATAGAAGTAGATGATATATATTTCATCACTGGTCTTTCCTTCTGAGGATATGTTGTTAAACTTTGAACCCGAGGGGGAATTGACATGACTATGTTGTTAATTTTTATGGTTGCCAATTTTTCTTGTGGGAACAATCCCCCGGTGTAATGGGCTTACTACAATTAAATATTATACTAGAATTAATATCTTAAGTGTTCCTAAACTTATATCTTTCAAACAACCCTAAGTGTTCCTAAACTTATCAATAGTGGGCATGTCATGGAACATTGTCGGATTCTCCAATTTAAGATTCCGTCCAATTAGTAATGGAATGGCATATAATATTGACAGCTTTCATCAATGGATGACAAATACTACCTGAACGAACAAACATATATATGTATGCCTATGGTTGTTAATAGAAATGGTAGATGTTTTGGTAGTGTGTGGTTTTAGAAGGTATGTGAGCGAATGCAATGCATCCAAAGGTCCTAAGTGTTGGATCATGTTGTCATTGATGCCAAAGGATTGATGTCAAAGGTCAAAGGATTGATGTCAAAGGCCAAAGGATTTATGTCAAAGGATTGATATCAAAGGAACAATGTCTTTTAATTGATATATGATGCATAGATGAAGATGGATCGATGTGGTTTCATTGATATATGATGCATATTTGTATTGATGTAAATATGAATCATTATTTTCTTATCATGGTTGATAAGGAATACAAATGGATGGAATCCAAAGTGGTCCCCTTATGGTGAAATCCCTCACAAGAAGACGCTTTGTAGTTGAGTTATCCTAGAAGTATGGTTAGAGAACCCATGCTTAATTGTGTAATAATGAGATGAATATCAGTGAATTTTTCAGTGAAACTATCCTAGATGTATAGTTCTTGTCATTCCATTTCCAGTCGTATGTGAAACATCACATAACTCACGGTTTGAGAGTTATGGCCTTACGAAGTCGGAGGACCCTCATATGATGGCTAGAAGCCCCAAAAGGTCAAAGAAGTCAAAGTTCTTACAAAGAAGAAATTATTTAAATAATAAAGTGAAGTGACAAAGTCAAAGAGGATTATTTAAATAATAAAGTAAATGGAGAACTTTCTAATTATGGAAAGTAGTTATAATAAGGTTAATCCTAAAATGAGGAAAGTGGGTTAAGTGGTCAAGTGACTATTAGATATATGGACAAATCGAAAATTTGGAAAATTTGAACATAGGTGACTATGTAGACAAAGTGGTTGTGTGGAAAAAGTGGCTAAGAATATGCTTCTAAGGAAGCTACTTGGAAAGTATAAATAAGAGGCAAGGGTCTCTTGTGAGAGATATCTTGATGCAGGAGCATCGTTGGAAAGAACGCATAGGCAGGACCACTCAACACGTGAGATTTATTCCAGAACTTCAACGATGGAAGTTGCAACCAATTTTGAAATATGCCTTAACTCAACGCCGGAATTTGCCTTTGGAGGCACGCTTGAACCAGTACCGAATTTTACCCTTTGAGGCACGTTTTGAAAATCATAAACAGACCAGGAGTTTCCACTACGGATCTGGAATGCAACTTAACTAAGATAACGTAAGATGAATTTTAGAGTAGGAAAATAGCCAGGGGAAACCCTAGAAATATTTTTGAGTTAAGTAGAAGTTTGTAATCTTAGTTGGGGGAGCAACAATATAGAGAGAAATTAGCTATAAGAGAACTGCGAGTCAATGGGAGATCTCAGTTTTTGAGTTACTATAATTTGAATGTATTTTGTAGCCATTTCGGTACTTATGAAGATGACAGAAGGAAAAATTGATCCAAATATATAGTGTGTGGATTGTGTGTGTTTTCTTTTCGTATCATTTCTGTTTTCATGAACAAGTGAATGGAACTGTGCATGTTAGTGTTCCAGTTTCAATTGTTTCTCTTCATTTGAAGCTCCATAATGTGTGCATCGATCCAGAGAGGAACGCAAGGAAATCGGGGGGGGATTTCTCTGTGAGAAATCCCATGGATTTTAGTTATCAAAATCCCTTAGACGCAAGGAGTGCGTGGGAAATCGAAGTCTGAACCAGACAAAGCTCAGGAGGAATAACACTTTGGGAAAGTGTTATCGAGATCTAGGAACCCATTTCCCGGGGTAGGCGAAGGTCAGAACCTTTGAGGACTTAGGAAATATTCTAAGCCAAGGATTGTTGTTGGGAATATTCTACCCTACGGACTAACAAGCTAGGGTTTTAAACTTGTACGCAGATCATCACCCTTAAGACGTAACTTTTAACCTTCTACCCGAAACCTCAACCCCTTTTCTCATGCACACATGGGAAGAATCGACTAACCTTTTTATTGACGGTTGAAGTAGAACCTCCGTTGAGCCTTTATCTCCTTGTTGCTTCTCCTTCCACAAAGCTTTCCTGCAATCAAGACAAAACTACACATGCATGCTATTGATCTACTAGGGGGTTAGATATTAAACACAAATCAAATAACATAGATAAGACTCATGTATTCGGGACGGGAAAAGTATCTTTTTCATTAATCTCAATATGAACCAACTTACAATGATTTTGAGACCGGCCACCGTTCCTCAATCCTGATCTTGGGCTCTTCCTCTTCTTTGT
>SNQJ01S0218121.1:0-15329 GCA_010110895.2 Picea sitchensis | reverse complement strand
TCAACTTGTAAAAATGTGAGTTTGGAAAGACCTCCTTGATATATCTTTTACATGTGATTGGACGAGGAGAGTTGACGATAGATCCATAGAAGATTGCATCCATCACCCAATGGCCTATTCCCAGTAATGTGACCAAAGTTAGGAGTTTCATGGGAGAATCTCATTATTCAAGGAAATTCATTGTAAACTTCTCCACAGTAGTAGTTCCATTGCATTCCATAATCGCCAAAGGAAATATATTTCATTGGGGTAAGACACAACAAATAGCATTTGAAGACTTGACGAATAAAATAAGTGATTCTCCAGTGTTAGTCATGTTGAATTTGCAATGTTCTTTTGAGATAGAGATTATTTCTAGTGGATGTGCATTAGGGGCAGTACTCATGCAAGGAGGACGACATGTTTTGTACCATTCATATTTGTTTCATGGAGATTTTCTTGAGTATCCAACATATGATAAGTATCTATTTGCAATTGTAACAACAATGAATAAGTGGAATCATTACCTCTTGGGAAAATATATTATAATACACACATATCATCAGCCCCTTCAGTTTCTACAAAGTCAAAGATAGCTTCAAAACTATGGTGATATCCACTACTATCAACAATATCAAGTAAAAGGCTACATGATTAAGAAGATTATTTATTGATAAAAAATAAAGATGAATAAAAGGAAGGTATTCTATGATACACATATTATATAATACTTTCTTCATCCAATGAAAAATTATGATAAGGCATTCTTGTAACAAGTTCATCGGAAGAGACCTTATCCTCTCTATCTTTCACATGCACATTTCCACCATCAAAGACTTCAAAATGGGTCAACAACATTGAGTTAATTTGAATAGGAAAACGGGTATCTTCCTGGAAATTTAAACCATTAAAGAGACCAACATACAAATAATTATAAGTGGAATAAATAAGAGAATTAAAAATCTTATCTAAGACAAGAGGAATTTTCAAAAGGTGACTCCCTGAATGGTAGTTCCTCTACTTTAAGCACATCAGTGACTGATTGTGAGTTGGTGATCCCCATAGTAGTATTGGTTTCATAATCAATATGTTCTTCCTCAACATTGTTTTTCTTTTGTAAACAAGAAGTGGTTTGGTGTGATAGAAGTGGTATATCTTGTATGTTTATTTCTTCTCCCGGTGTGAAAAGATCAACGTGGTTGTTTTTCCCCTGCGAAGTATGAGAATCTGAAATGTATTCCAAAACATATTCATGGCTAGAAGAGAGGATTAAATCACAATAAATCATTGAACAAGAAGGTTTGATAAATAATCCATTAGTAGGAGGAAAACATTATTTCTCTATGTCAATAATATTAGGAGAATTTCTAAGAGCAGGACAATCCAAATTAGCATAAACTAATTCCATTTATTCATGGGTGAGGAAAGATTAATTTCCTGAATTTCCGTATTTCCTTCATTAATTAAGTGATCAACATTTAAACTTCCCTCCATAGCTTTCTCTACCATTCCTTGTGATGTAAAAGATGAAATATGACAATGAGAACCTGACATAACCATTGGTGTGACCTGAAGTGTTGCATTATCAACAAGAAAATGCTCCTCTTGGTTAGCTACAAAAAAACATGAACTTGAATTTACAATACAATAAGATGTCTCTTTTTCATCACAAGGAAATCAAGGTGGGAATGAAGTGGTGAGTGGATACATATGCTTCTTCTAAAAAATAATTTTCTTTATGAACTATATCCCCCATAGTAAATAAAAATACAGACATATGAAGTCCAGCTGGAAAATTATCATTTTTAATATTTTATTTTAAATCCAAATCAACATGTAAAGGAACATTAAAACATGATTTATATTCTCCATTCACTAGTTGGTTTGTTTCATTAGTAAGAGAAGATAAAAAGGAAATCAAATCATTGATAGAGGGTCTATTATCCAAAGATGAGTAAATATGATAAAAAAATCTTTTATAAATTCATATTTGTTCTTCATAATCTCTAATATCTCTGCACACAAATTATCATAATCATAATTCTAAAACGAATGCAAAAATTCATGCATAAATTGTTCCCATGTGTGAATAGAGGCGACCAACAAATTCTCACACTAGCTCTTAACCCAACCTGCAAAAGTGAGATCAAACAACCTACAAATGATATTTCCATTAGTAATATTTTGAGAACCAGAAAATTTCTAGAATTTAAAAGCATGTTCAAATGCAACTGTCTCACCTTCACCATCAAATTTAAATTTCGACGAGAAATTTAAAATATTTCTAGGAAGTTTGGGAGGTATAGTACCAGAAAAATACCTCCATAAAAGGATAGGGGATGGAGACATTAGTAAATGAAAAAAAATTAATCAGAATGACTCCATAGGCTCGGCTTGTCATCTGGCCCTCCTTCTAGCATCATTTATATTGACGTATCTGAATGGCCTATCAATGAGATAAAGGAGAACACCCGATGGAAGGTCCAAATTATACCTACTCTCATTTGTTGTAGTGTTTCCTACAACTATATGGGCCTCGCTACCTCTCATAATTAAAATAAGAAAAAGGAAAAAATAGTGAATCGTTGTGCAAAAGTTATAAATAATTCTAAGGCTAATCTAACTAAAAGGAAACTACTCTAATCCTAAATACTTCTAATATATCCTCAGAGAAAAGATTAAAGAATGAGTACAATGAAAGGTAATACCATAAGACCCAAAAATAGTTCATGTATTCTAATGATAAATGCAAAAAACAACGCTACAGATACACAGACACATGGTTATACAATACATCCATACAATCATTTGTGTACCCAGAATGAAACATATGACAAGATGAGCAGACCAAACAACGTGAAGAAATAGTTCATACAACATAATCATATCTACTTAGATAAAAGATAAAGGGTGGGAGAGAGGTGGAAGAGACAGGTGGGTAATAGGGGAGGGAGGCACAAAGGAGAGAGAGAGAGAGAAAGAGAGAGGGTGTGAGAGTGTGAGGCATGGAAAGGAAAGGTCTAGGTCTTTCCATGCCTTGCGACGTCTAGGTCTTTCCATATCTAGGTATTCCCATGTCTAGGTGTTAACATGTATAGGAGTGTGAGAGGGAGAGAGAGGGAGACAAAAAATGGGTGTAGAGAGTTAGAGTGAGAAGAAGGGGGGGATATCGAGGGAAGGGAGGTAAAGAGAGGTAAAGATGGAATGGGATGAGTGTGGTGGAGAGAGGGAGGATGATTCAAAGTGTGGGGGAGAGAGGAGTAAATGGAGGAGATAGATATAGAGAGGGTGTGTGTGGGAGGGAGGGGAGAATGACAAATAATAGGATATAAGAGCATGTGTATTCTATTAGGAATGTGTGCGTAGTCCTAGAGCATGTGCGCTATATTAAGAACACATGTGTGTTCTTAGAACACATGCATGCTATTAAAAATGTTTGCATGTTCTTTTGAATTCATTTTTGTTTGGGTGGGATTGACAACTTTAACATACGTGTATGTTGACTTGGTTGCCTCAAATTTAGGTTTAGGAAGACAAACATAATGGTTCGATCGGAAAAATTGATAAAAACCTCCATTTTTGTGAATACCTCTCTATATCTATTTTTTTGACGCTATTTTTCTATAGGATACACAATTCAGTTATTGAAAAAACTACATACATAAATAGAGTCGCCTATGTTGATTCTAAATACATTAGTTTTTTTAAATTATATTGTTTACTATTTTTCATCTATTTTTTTCTTCACATATATCAAAATTCTATAATACATACCTGTCTTATTTCTTCTATAACTTTTTGTCCGCTAAACCGTTTCTAAAATGAGTTATATGTTTCACTAAAGGATATCGATATCTATGATCTAAAAAAAATTAATTATTTTGATCATGTTAAGACCCTCTTATCCTGCACAAACAAAAAGCGTTGTAATTTCGAGGATACATTGAATGTCATACACTGCACTAGAAAAATTAGTTCTCTACAATTATACAAGTTTTTTGAGTGAAATTCCACTGTTACGGTACTCAACACTAGCATGAAGAAAAACATATACCTTATATTTCATTGGAAACAGAACATAACACGTTTAGAAAAATTCAAATTTTGCATAGTTATTCACAATTTATATTAATAAAAATTGTATATTCGGAAAGCTAATTCAATTTCCTATGTTTCATATTCTTACACCATATTCAAATTCATTGTAAAACTATCTTGAATAATCCCTCCAATTTAGCACATTGATGTTTTTCCATGTTTGTATGGCCACTAACAATGTCATGAGAGACCATCATTAGTTTGCACATAACCCTTTATACTTATTTATAATCTAAACCACACAATTTTATTTGACTTTCTTAGATTTATGCACTTTCAAAAATTGTTCATTAGCACCATATAAATTAATTAAAATTCTTTAATCTTTATAATATATAAAGAATAATATAGAGTCCTCTTTATGTCTATTTAGTGTTTCTTATTAGTATAAAGTTTTGATATATTATTTTTTATTTCTATTTCTATATCTATTTATGATATTGAGTACATGATTTTATGATTTTGTTTGACTTTTTGGTATAGCCCTATAAATTAATTATAATTCTTTATATAATATTAATAGTGGTAGTATGTATCTCCATAATTATTTGTGTATTTGCAAGAATAGTTGGTTGTTACAACATTAGTTGGTTGTTAGAACCCCTTACAAGAATAGTTGGTTGTTATAACAATAGTTGATTGTTGGTTGTTACAACAATAGTTGGTTGTTAGAACCCCTTACAAGAATAGTTGGTTGTTATAAAAATAGTTGGTTGTTGGTTGTTACAACAATAGTTGGTTGTTAGAATCCCAATTATTTATTTATGTACTTGCAAGAATAGTTGGTTATTAGAACCTCTTACATGACATAGATTTTGAACTCTTGGTTTGTTTTATCCTTAACTAGCTTATGTTTAAAATTACTTTGTGAATTTGAACTTGTAGTTTGTTTACTTATAAACAAATTTCATTGCAGTGACAATGATCATCAAAAAAAAAGTTTATGTACATAGATTTTTATTACAACACAAAAATTGCATTGAACTATATTTCTAAATATGTTTCTAAACATGTGTAACTTCCCAAAAGTAGTGTTGTAGATGAAGTAGTGGGCAATAAAAAAATGTGATTAAAAATCAAGAAAATCAATCTTAAAGAAATAGCAATAGAAAGGAGAATGCATGCCTTTACATTTAAATGCACAAGAATAGACAGACATCTGATTTAGGGAGATAGACATTTGATTTACTATGATTTGGACCAAATATGAAACTAACCAAATCCTATTAACAATAACAAACATATATATATATATATACAATATTCTAATATTTTTCTTTATTAAATAAATCAAAATTCAAAATTCAAACAGTAATAAAAGATATTAAAATATAGCCAAAATTTTTAACTTCTATAATTTGATTAAATTATAAAATTTATTATATTATAAAATTTATTGAATCCACAAGTTCAATAATCAACCATATGGTTGATGAAATAATGAAAAGCAATGAATTAAATTTTTTAATCGACTAGAATATGAAATGGATGGATAATTATCATGTGAACCGTTCATATATTGCAATTAAAATACCCAACAAAAGTTGTAATGTAAAATAGAAAAATAAAATGCTTTTTTAAAAAATTACTTGTAGCAATTGTAACATATGGGTTTCTTTCACCTACACTATTGAATTTAGGGAAAAGTGTGAAAAAGGATGGGATGAATAACAAAATATTCTTGGACATTGCATTTTATTCTCCCAACCACCTCACAAAACCCTCACAACTCATCAGTGTGTGATTCTTTCTGGAATGTAGCTCTCCTAATAATTTAAATGTTTTCTAGGTTATTCTAACCTAATAACTAAATGTATAAAATTATTTGGATACAGTTGTCATGAAATTAGTTATTGAACCTTAGAGTGACCTTGGAAGAAGAGATTTCGCTGCATATGTATGAAGACTCCTCTCTTTGATTTCCCATGCAGAGCTCTTTTGAAACTAAATCAAACTCTGAGAATATCTATAATCATAATAATTATGTTAACATTTCAAACTTAAAATCAACACTCCAAAACCATCGTGGATTTGAAAAAAATTCCAAGTCAAACACATTTAGCGATGTGAAGAAAAGTAAACTTTGAACCATTCCGATTGTCGATGGACGTTTTTTATGATCATTGATGAACCATTTTTGTCGATCATCAATGGAACTTTTTTGCAATCGTCTATGAACCTTTTTGTCAATCGCCAATGGATTTTTTCTACAATCGTCGATGAACCTTTTTATCGATAGCCAATAGACTTTTCCACTGATAGCCAATGAACCTTTTTGCAAATCGTAGATAGAACTTTTCAGGGGTCACCGAAAAAGAAAACTTTAGACCTTTTCGTCGACCACCGATGAAGGCTTTTCGTGATTGAGAAAGAATGGAAAAATGAGAGAAAAGAAGAGGATAAAGAAAACTAAGATAACAGGAGAAAGAGGAGGAAAGGGAAAGAAGAAACATAAAAGTTTACCAAAATAAAAAGTTTTGAGAAAAAAAAAAAAGTGTATTTTGATTTAAAAAAAAATTAACTCGAAATTGAGTTAAATTTAAGGAGTATGTTCACAGTGATGAGGGATATAATAATTCTAGCAAAGGCCACTAACTGAATCTACTTCCATTTTTTGGAAAACACAAATTAGTTAATTTTAAAGATTTGGGTCGTGTTTAGTGATCGAGAATTAAATAAAGATGGAAATTTTATAGAGTATCTAAAAAGTAGGCATGAAATACATAATAGGAATTTTGGCCGAATTCAAAGTGGTTTTGTTTGGGGATAACAAAACAAGGGAAAATCCATTATTCTCAAACATTTTCTTCTCGATTTTTCAAATCTTCGAAGGAAGAAAATTGACCTCACATAACGAACACAAAAAAGTTTAGTTAGCCAACATTTTATCTACACATCAGTCTAGAAAACTTTGTCTCGAGGAAGTCCTTCCTTGTTTTTCTCCATTCTAGAAAGTGCAGAGAAAGTGTAAAAGTGCAAAGTTAGTTAGCCAACATTTTATCTACACATCAGTCTATAAAACTTTGTCTCGAGGAAGTCCTTCCTTGTTTTTCTCCATTCTAGAAAGTGCAGAGAAAGTGTAAAAGTGCAAAGTTGTCAATTCTAGATTTATACAGAATTTAATTTGAACATCATATTTAAAATATGAAAGATGTTGTGTATTTCCAATTATAAATTCTATTTATGCCCAATATGATTTTTTTCTAATTCTTAGCATATTTTATTCTACAGGTGGCAAAAAATGGTTTCTCAAATATGTTGTTTCAGTAAAATAGAGCACGCATGAGTAGAAATTGCAAACTCCAAAAGGTTGTACCTTTTAGCTTAGAAATCAGAATGATACATGAATATAGTCATTGAAAAGATAATTTGGATAATAAGGTATCTAAATAATCTAAATTCAAATAAATTTATCCATATTATTCATGAGTTTACATGAAGAGTGATTTGTAGCCTAAATAATTAAATATTTTACAATGTGCATAATTCTAACAACAATTGTTGCATGTACATTTCTATAGAATTAGAGGAACATAAAAAACATAATTGATTATTGTATGAGTATTGTATATATGGATGATGCCCAAGGATATTATAGCCGCGAGGAGGAATTTAGAGGTTTACATATCAGCATGGGAAATGGAGATAGAAAAAATGTAGAGCCTAAGGATATGGTTGAGACTATTAGAAACTTGCATAAAGAACTGTATAACTATAGAGAATACAATGAAAATATGATAAAAACATAGGAAAAGCTACTACAGATTCTAAATATGTTGCAAAGACAAGTAAATAAATATTCTAGCACAAAAAAAGTAAGCAATGCAAGAGAAGTAGAAGCATCCAGATATCATGATAGGAGGAATGACCATAGGGGATATAAGAAATCAATGAATTTTAGTAGATAACATCTTCATTCACTATGAAACTGGACCTAGAAGGGAACATGCACGTTATAGGTCAGAGAGTGTTTGAACTGTGTCCATTGTTAGACATTAGAGGAGGAGATATGGGTAAGATATTTTGCAAGGAGATATCAAGAATATCATGGCACCATCATTTTATGGTTATAATAGGAAGGGAGAGCATGCTGAATCCTAGTTGTTGGGAATGACAAAATATTTTCAATTTCTTGATTACCCATCAAATGTGTTACGAACCTCCTCATTACGACGACAAACCTCTTATAACAAGTGAAAAAAAAATTGTGTATTTTTTTTTCTTTTTATTTTTGTGTGTGCACGTGTGTACAAGGATAATAAATACATTTGACTCTATGTCACCACACAATGACGAACGTGGCGCATAAAATCGCAACAACAACATAATTATTTAAGACACACATCAAGTTATGCAAGCAAGGTACGACAATCAACCCGAAAAATAAATAAGACTGACTACCCACCCGTCCTACCCTGCAATGGTTAGGACCTTCAAGACACATAAGAAATGCTCAAGCCCAGGTTCCCATCGATTTTAACCATTTAAGCTCTCAGGGATGGTGACTGTTCTGAGGAAAATGGAGGTTTCTACAACCCGCCCAACATAAGCAGATCAAGCAATAAAATGTTTACAACTAAGTACAACAATAATTAATAAACAACCACGTACTCCACGGAAGGTGCAAGTCAGAAGGACTGAGACAACGACCAACCATTATTAAGACAAGGCATTATCTATGACTCAATTGGCATTAGTTACAGACCAATTACTCCATTTAATTTCCAAAATTTGACGAGTTACCCAACCCATCCTTAAAATGATGTAAATTGAATTAAATGCAAATTCCCCATTTCCTAAATCATAATAATTTATGGTAATTAATTCAAGGACCCTACATTTTGTATATCATCAATAACAGTAAAATTTCAATAACCTTACAATAAAATAACAATGCTATTATATTTTATATTACAATAACCTTGCAATTAAAATAACAATAAAATTGCATTCCATGTTAGCTAACACTAACATTACATTTACTTTATAATGCAATAACATTACCCTAAAATAGAATCAACATTACATTTTATATTATAATAATTTTGCAAACAGAATAACAATAAAATTACATTTCCTCTTGTCTAACACTAATATTACATTTTCTTTATATTGCAATAACATTACCCTAAACCAAAATCAACATTACATTTGATATTATAATAATTTTGCAAATAGAATAACCATAAAATTACATTTCCTCTTATCTAACACTAACATTACGTTTATTTTATATTGCAATAACATTACCCTATAACAGAATCAACATTTCCTTTTATATTATAATAACTTGCAATTAAAATAACAATAAAATCTCATTACATTATCATTACGCTTATTAAAATAACAATAAAATCTCATTACAGTATCATTACGCTTACTTATTAAAATAACAATATATTACAGTTACATAATTCACAAACAATAAATTTAATGACATCACCTTTATGTATTACAATAACAAAATTACCTTAAAAATTACATTTACCTTTACTAACACTATTTATGTTATCATTAACAATAAAGACTAGCGGCGGTGAGTGCATGCCAGACCAAACGAGGAACTGATGCGCAGGCCAAAATTCACACCTCAAATTGGCAGCCATCACTGGGAGCTGTCGGAGAATCCCTGTCACAGACATACCTCACGCGATTCGTAGAGGTGGGAAGAATGAGTAAGAATTGAACACAGTACAGAGGCAAAAATGGTATGAAACCTGCCACGGTTGGCAGGGGCGAAAACGTATGGATTGAACACCGTTTCCAGGGGAAAATTGATAAGAGTTTAAATGGTAACGATTTAATCTTTAAAACGAGTTACAACCCTTCATTCTAGAGCTATGCTTCAATGCCCCACATATGGGTGCCTTCTTCAATACTCGCGTCCGTTAGAAGGTGGAATGTTGGAGTGTGTTTTAAAAGTTTTAAAGAAACTGTTTCAGAAGTTTTTAATCACCACCCGATTTTCCTTCAAATCTGGAAGTGCCTCAGACCGATCTTGCACATCGTTATCCCAACATTTCAAGACTACCAGAGTTTAACAAATTCTAAATATAAAATATAATGGTGTTTACCATCCATTAGAGTGATGGTTGTTAGGAGTAAGATTATTAAATCTATGAACAATTTTCAACCTTTAATCTATAAAGAGTAATGCTACTCGACTATGCAAAACAGAAGCGTAGGCAACGCCTCTTCAACACACTTGTCTTTGTTCTCCGTGGAAAACTTAAATTTTAAAATCCTTCTGGTGCAGTGGCTGACCTCGGATTCAAAACGTTAAAGGTTGGAACATTCGAGGCAATGTCAAGGTTTCGTAGCATTCAATCACATTTCCAATCGTGGTCTTAAGGAAAGTCATATGCAAATAGTGGTGGTCGCCCATTCGCCATAGTCGCCCTTGATCAAGTCATTAAGAGGTGGTGTGAGGTTGTAAATTTTTAAAAGGTTTTAACAGTGCACACAGTGGGCGGATTTTTCATAAACTGTATTGACACAATCTTTAATGATCGCTAAGCCTGTGAGGTTATTAATGTTAAGAATATTTAACAATTCATACGATGGGCACATTTTTCAGAGATTGTAATAACACCATCTTTAATAATCGTTGAGCCTTAGTTACAGTAGAGAGTATGCCTTCAATTTCCTTTTTAAAAATTACAGAGCCAACATCCAGCAAGCCAAGGCATGCAATAAAGTAGTACACATAAAAGGGCCTTCAACAGGTCACTAAAGTCATTGTCACATGTCTAAGGCTCAGTTTAACACAAGATTTGTTGTAGAGATGGATGTGCTCGCAATTTAAAGAATGAAGGTAATTAGTGGAAGATACAATATTAACATCACAAAGGAAGTTGAATCGTTGTCCAACAAAGGCTTACAACGCAGCCACACAGTCTAACGCAGGAACACCATAATCACACGTGGTCTTCCATGGTGGATAAGGCAGAGACTTTACAGTCAAGAGGTGGAAACTGTCATTAAAGTGAAGAAATAAAATAAAACAAAGTAGAGGAAACCTTTTACATCTATTACATTTTTCATATATTTACCAATGTTGGAGTAATAAAAACAGTCAATCCAACAAGAACCAAACACAGATTAAAGTTAAATATTTTTCTACCCAATACACACGCTGATCTAAATCATCAATCCTACAACATTCTAGCATTCAAACAAGAAGCGTATCGTTTCCTGTTCGCCTACTCCAAGTGTCGTCTGCGCGCTCCGTGCAAATCTTGCTCGTCGACCGTCGAGACTATATTGGTACCTCCCAGCCAATGTTAGGGGTACTCTGCTTCCCCCTTATCCCCTCGAGCCGCAAAGGGGCCACACACTATCCAATGGGTACATCTAGCTCCCAACTCGCCTCGCAAGGCCGAGCTACCACTTCTCTCTGAGCTGGGAATCCCAACTCCCACAAGTAAATCAGTCAAGTCACTATTCCAACAACGTAACGTTACGCTTACAGTCGATCCCCTTCTTCCTCCTCCTTCCTCTCTTTTATAGAGTTTTAGAACTTCCAATCTTTCCCTAAATATCATTTAATTTAATCTTTAATAAAAATCTTCTAAAATTTCTCCTTCGTACAAGTGTCATTCATCCCCCACATTCCTCCAATAATTATTTTATTTAATTTATTAAATTTTCTTATTTCCCTCACCCACCTAGAGTTACTCCTAAATTTACTCCTAGGTGTCCCTAGATTCCCTTACAGGTTTTAAAGACTTTCCCTAAAATGAAATTGCTAAATCAATTTAAAATTAGAAGGTTCTTAAATGCAGATTCTTTACTAAGTTGACCTTCCACTTTTTACCATAAGTTTCCCCTCTTTCCCTTTTTAAGTTACCTCCATTCCCTAGTTTCCTAAATTTTATAATTTCCCTCTTTACCCTTTTTATCAGAGCTAAAAATGAAAGTTGTGCAATTTAACTTCTTTTCCTTTTATTATTAGTTTAATATATTTGTACACTTTTGCAAGTTAAATAATTAATTTCTTCTTTACCCTTTCATCCATAGATTTTATTTAAGTTCTTACTCTCTTCATTTTACCCAAAAATTTATGTAGACCACAATTATTACTTAAGTGGTTTTTATTTTAATCTTTATTATTTTATTATTATTATTATTATTTGAGATATTTTCTTAAGGGTAGACAAAATTTTACCCTTAGCGACGTTTTAGACTTAGAACTTAGATTCTGGACTGGGCGACATTTAATTAAAAGAGTTTTTTTTTAAATTTCTTAATGTGTTAAATGTCTTAGGGCCATCTAGGTTCGTTCCTTTATCATCATCAATGCGACGTGCCCTTTAAGACGCACTACATGATCCAAGGGTGCCACTCGCCTCTTTTGTTTCTTTTTCGCGACGTGCCCTTCAGGATGCACCACATGCTCCAAGGGTGCCACTCACCTCTTTTGTTTCTTTTGTGCAACGTGCCCTTCAGGACACACCACGTGCTCCAAGGGTGCCACTCACCTCTTGACTGATTGGTAGAAATCAATAACCCCTGGAGTCAACAGTCCGTCAGGTGAACTTGTGGGAGACTAAGGGATTCTAAGGAATAAGGAACCCACCTTATTGCATTCCCCTTAGAATCATCGTGAGCGACTGTCGTAGTCTTCCCTCACGACATCGTGGGTCCTCTCGAACTAGGTAATCATTAACCTACAATTCGAGCCACGGAGGGAGTGCTAGTAGGTTGTGGCAGGGTTGTTTTCCACACCTCTCCCTCAACCTCTCTGGTAGTCTTGTGTGACCTCTTTACTCCATATGTGAGTCTGTTCAACAAGCTATTGTCAGCCTACATCATCAACAAATCATGTCAGAACATGTCCACATCATATCATCATCTCAAATGTACTAATGTCATAGTAAATCAATCAAACCTAAATAGCACACTCCCTGACTCAATCCGGAGTCCAAGGGGTTCCATCGATGCCTCTAAATCCTCAAGGTCCAAAACCCTGCCAACTCAGAAAAACCGAGTCAATAGCACCTGTCTATGTCAATGTAGTAAAACAACATGTCATCTTCCTATGACACATCATAATCAAAGACAAATGTTTTAATATCATAATAATCCAGATCACTTGTGAGCAAGTGTCCTCACAGAATAAGTTCACTCAGTGCGCTGAGAGGGATGTTACAAAATGTAGAAGCTATAATTTTCGTCTACCATCTTCAAGGAAAAAAATCTATGTGGTGATATCAGCTCAAGTAAGTTAATAACATTAATGAGAAGAAGATAAAATGGAAGTATCTTAAAATATATTTTCAGCAGAAGTACTTGTCAAATAAATATTATGACAAGAAGGTGCAAGAGTTATTTCAACTCAAGTTGGGAAGAATGACCATGGAAGAGTACAATAGGAAATTCTTGGATCTTATAAGGTAAATGGACTTCAACATGGATGAGAAGGTCAAAATTTACAGGTTCTTGAGTGGGATTCCATCCTTCTTCAAGAATAAAATTTAGGTTGATTATCCCAATACAATGGAAAAATCATGTCAGTCAAATTATATGATTTAATACTTGTTACATTTTGTAACATACCTGTACACTAGCACGTCATGCCATGTTATTTCTATAATTCCCTTCAAGATGCACTAGCACTAATTTGTGATGTTTCCAGCCACCACCATATGGTGGGTGTGCCCACCACACACAAGAACACACTTCTTGAGAAAATTTGAATTTTGATACAAAATAAATAAATAAAGATGCATGAAAGAATGAATGCATTAATAAACATTTTTGTTAAACTATTAAATAGTTGAAAAATATGCCATGCAAGACATAACCAACAAGAAGGCACATTGCAATAAAATTATCTTAGAGATAATAATTAATAAAAAATGAAAATAAGTATACAAGCCAAGAAACCATGACAGAGAAAACTTGTCTTTAACAATACCATTCACCAACTGGTTTCAGACCAAGGACATTCCCCACAACCTTAGAGACTATGATTTTTCCAAGTCTCAATAACAGGTCACCTATGAGCCAGGGCTATCAATACACAAGGACGAGTTCTAGAGTGACACTCATCTTCCCAAACCAGTGAGAACACAAGCTCTCAATCTCTTCTGAACACACAAAAATACAATGTACAACATATCTCTTCCCTCCATCCTTCAACACCAAAAGAGAATGAACCTAATTCACTTCCGCACAGTACCTCAGCTTGTCCACCTCTTTCTAGGGAAACAATGCATCTAGTCAAGAATATCAATGTTGGAAATCTCAAGATTCACAACTGTCAACAAGATTTGTCATCATGGAAATGCACCCATGCACTAAGGCATTAATGTATATGCTAGATTATGAAAGTGATTCCTATAACCAACTAACTATGTTTGGATTCATTAAACAAGTGTTTCCTCTTTTCCCTAGGAAAAACAAGAATGGTCAAGAAGAGAGAATCTAAGAGAAATCACTCCAAAATGAATTTGATTCACAATGAAGTTTCCAACAACTCCCCCAAAACCCCAAGACAATCAATAACATGGTTTAAATACTAGTGATCCCCAAGGCCAACGTGGTCTTCCCAAGAGACTCATGTGCCCCCTCATATGCTCCCCAACAAAAACATGTGTGAAAATTAATTAAAAAAAAACATACAGGATTACCCCCCTGGTTCCCCCCTCTCTCCTAGAATAATAGCCCCCTATAACTCTAGTATGTCTCCTTCCTACAACCAACAATGTACTTATATTATTAAAATGTTCAAAGCATTACATTTTCCTAGGCACTCCAACCCGTTTCAGTTTTATAGGAACTTCGTATTTTCATCAAATAAACAAATTACATTATCAAACTAGGGATTTAAAATCGAGGTATTACAAGGAAATCATATACAAACTCTCCCATGATAGCAAAAATTCACCTTAATTCACAATTCAGTGCCAATATTTATATCATCTTGTTATACATCCATTCAAACTAAGAATGAATACCATCCATTTGGTAATCACTTTTTAATGCGACCACTTTTTATATGCCTTATGAAATGCTCTTAAACCCCATCAAAAATTATAATTCATACTAATGAACGTGTACAAAATCTAGTGTACTATTGAAATATACAAATGATAAATTAGATGCATGAGGTTATCTTGAATACAATTACAAATAAAAGGGTTTGTTCAAGATGCTTCAGGCATTCTATTGGTTAACTATTGTTGATGGTAAAAAATATGGAAAATCCTTTCCCTTGGCATCCTAGATGAGAGACATTCATAAAACGA
>SNQJ01S0218120.1:0-15329 GCA_010110895.2 Picea sitchensis | reverse complement strand
ACACAAAGCCTCATTGTTCTTATTTTTAAAAATGGGGATAGAAACATTGTCTCTAATTATAGGACCATTATGATTAGATTGATTTTACCAAACTTTATAAAATTATTTTGGAAAAGAAGATTATCCTTTAGCTATAAAATCATGATTAACTTAAAATTTATAAACATTTAAATGAAAAAAATAAATATAATTTTTTGATGCTTTAAAAATCTATAAAACAAAATATATGCTTTAAATTTAAAATTTAAATAAATAGATATAAATCTTTTATAATTTAAAAATTAATCCAAATAAAAAAAAAAAATGTAAACCTTTAATGTTTTAAAAATTTACTATTAAAAAGATTTTATGCTAATTTATGATTTTTAAGATTGATTTAAAATGCATTATGTCAAATTTTTTTGTCTTATTTTAAAGACGTTAAGTCAAATGATGTGACATGTCTTGTCCACCCTAAATCATATATAAATAGATTGTATAACCTAAATCGTATGAGAGTAACATAAACTATATCTCTAATAGTTTTGATCACAATTTTATTTTTCCTTGCATAGGGTGTTTGTTGGCAGTGGGAGTTGCGTGTTTAGAGTGGAAGAGAAGGCACGAGGCTCAACGCACCACGAAAGTGACTTTGTATTTCACCCAACTTAGATGGTTATGTGAGTTACTGGCGACAATCTCGCGGATTACGAGTTCGAAAGCTTACATGATTTGGGAGCTCGACATACGACCTTACATTATGTTGCTTTTCATGGCCAGGAGATGCAATTAAGACCTGGTATTGCAATGAAGACCTGGTATGTCTAGAGTTAATGGGTTATTATGGTTCAAATGCAGATAAATTGCGAGGAGAATGCCATGGTTGTTTTCATGCTTTGGTTTTCATCAAGACTGTGTTTATAAGTGTGGCTTCTTTGTGTCATTTTCTCATGGTTCCCATGGACAAAAACTTCGTCCCTTCCTTGCTAGTTCATTGCACGTTGGTAAGGAAGCTATAACTATTGTTGAATTCTACCACGATTTTGTCCTTGAGGATGACTAGGGGACCATGCTTGTGTTGGAAGTCGAGGTTAAGCTGGTCTGGGAATTCAAAGAAGATGAGGAAGTTGAATTGCAAGTGGGGGGCACAATCTCGAATCTAGGTTGCACCAGAGCTTGCAACTCAAAGTTTTATAGAGCTTCGGAGCTTTATTGGCACACCAAAACATTGGTGGCTCTAGGAATACTACCCAAAGACGAAGACTTTTGCCGACTGAAGCATCTCATGGAGACTCTTGAGGAGTAGAACATTTATCTTTTATTGGTGGCAACCTAGATTGGTAAATGTTATGAAGGCTCCTTTCAACCTCTTGTTGCGAGCCGACCATGGGAAGAGTCCTCTATTACGTCTGCTCATCTGGATGTTGTGGGTCCACCTTTCTCTTGAGTTCCTCATGCAAAGGAATAACAAGTTTTACAATTTTTCAATATAGCTATGTTCCAAGTTTTTTGTGTCAAGTCATAGGCAGTTTTAGCAGTCTTATTATAAATTGTTGGCCAAAGAGACTTAAGCTTTTAAGATAGATTGTGTTCCCTTCTTTTAGCTCGGTTTCCCCCCTGGGGCAAACATGCTTCCTTACTCTTTCTTGGTTTCAAAGGTCTATTTTGGCTTTCTTGACATCTAAACCAGTACATGCATCTATGTATATTTTGTCCATATTAATATATTTTCCTCCTAATTACCAAAAAAAAAAAAACAATTTTATTTTTTTAAAATAATTTTAAATATTTTTTAGAATAAAATGTTATTTTGATTATTGCATGGAGTGAGTGGATTTATATCTCAATATAGATAAAATGTATAACATAATACAATGTTAATAAACTATATTAAAAAAAAGTTAAGATTCCTAAGAAAATTAGAAAATGACAATCTTGATAATAAAAAATAAAATATAATAATATAATTAATCAACATAAATCTATTTTAACCTTAATTATTTAAAAATATAATATTATAATTAGTTAACATAAATCTATTTTAACCTTAATTATTTAAAATTATAATAATATAAATAACCAACATAAATTTATTTTTATTTTAATTATTTAAGAATCGATAAGTTCATAACTCTATTTATTTTTTTGATCTCTCGACATTATAGAGATTAAAAATTAAGATGAATCTTTATTGATTAATATGTACTAAAATTATTATTATTATTCGAACCAAAATTGGAAGATATTATATTAAAAGGATTGTAGCAGAGCTATCAACAAACATACAAAAAGAGTTGATGTGATATTCAAACAAAACTTGCAACTTTCATATGTTTCCTTTGACTAATGCACCCCAACTATTAACTCTAACAAAGTGCTTATAGAAGACACCCAAAATACAAACGACTCTGAAAAACACACAGAATAACTAAAAACATGTTGGTTGGTTGCTTCCTCCTATCCTCCCATGGAGTGAAGAGTGGTCTATTCATCCACTTCCATGGCTTCTTTGGATGGATGGACAATTTCCTCTTCTTTAGGACCACCTTCAGTTGAGTTGATGGATATTCGATGATTTGATGCAATAGATAGGGATTCCTTGCTTGGGTTAAGAACCAAATTGCATAGCATACTACATTTCGCTTCAAGCACATCCATTTTTTTCTTTTGTTGAACAAGGAGGTTCATGACATTTGCATAATGATTGGCACAATGTTGTTCCTTTTCATGAACACTGATGGAAATCAAACATAGAGCCAAATTATTACCTTGTAGATTTTCCTCCTATTGAAAAAGGATCTTTTGGATCTCCTAAAGATATCTGGAATCCATATATGTTGAGAATTCACAATTGTGCTTGTAGATAACAAGGTTGAGAGAAGACAAAATTTACGATAACTCTGAATGAGACATGTAGTCTTTTCGTTAATTAGTTTGACCCAAAAATTGTTGGAACAAGAACTCAAAGGACCTAGAGTAACATAGTAGAGAGATGGAGCCAAAGAGCAAGGGAGAGTCATCCCCAAACCCAACCCTTGAAATCGACCATAGATATTCAAAGACTAAAATT
This sequence comes from Picea sitchensis, assembly GCA_010110895.2. Taxonomy (NCBI): domain Eukaryota; kingdom Viridiplantae; phylum Streptophyta; class Pinopsida; order Pinales; family Pinaceae; genus Picea; species Picea sitchensis. The sequence goes on along the minus strand of SNQJ01S0218120.1, from coordinate 12,280 downwards.
GAAGCTAAGGAAACGAGGCTTGGAGAAACCTAATAATTGTACCCCATAAACCAAACCACTTAAAAATCAACCAAAATATGAGGTGATGCTTGATAGCCACTGAACTTCTAGGGATGGATGAAATGGGAGGTGGAGAGAACCAAAGAGAGGGCTCCAATTGTTGATTTTATGGTAAGTTGATGCATTTTATTTTTCTTACTTATTTAGCATAAACTGAACCATAACTGTTGTAGCAAACCAAGATCACATGAAGAATAACCATGCATAAGAACACAAGAATTATCCTGGGAAACCCTTCTCAACAATGGAAGAAAACCAAGCCAATCCTTTGCTATATTCTCAAGAGAAAGACCTCCCACACCATCACCAAACCTAGCACACAAGAGGATGTTGTAATTCTCATAATTTCAGACCACAACTTCTGAAATCATGAGATGACACAATGATAAGTGTGTTTCCTCAATGGGAATTCACCTTTATTTATATAAGACTTGTCACATCAAATGATGTGTCTATTGGCACAATAGTCCCGACCTCAATAACTCAAAATATAATTAATAATTACCATATTAATTATCTTTTATATTAATTATCTTTTACATTAAGGTGGGACCGACCTGTACCCTTTACATTACAATTAGGGTTACAGGTAGGTATGACTCTTGAATAATATAGGAAGAGATCTCATACACCCACTAGTGCTCAGCCACTAGGATCACGTTCACCTGTGCTCATCCACAGGCACGTCCAACTCAATAGATCTTCTTTCCCACTGCATTACACAGGAGAGTAATCCAGAGTTCATCATCTCAACTCTCTTCTTAGAGGAGGCTAATACATCGTTTTCATCTATGTCTCACAACGATGCACCCAACTCATGGGAATTCACACATTCACCTTGTGCTCAGCCACAGGCACGTCCAACTCAATAGATCTCCTTTCTCATTGAGTTACATAGGAGAATCATCTGGAGTTCTTCTCAACTCTTTGTAAGGAGGAGGCCATCACTACGTTCCAACTCTGTCTCAGATAGGAAACACACACCCAACTCATGGGCTCTCTCTTAGGTCGACTCAATCAGTCTGTGTCCTGGAGGATGTCTCACGTAGTTGTAATCATCAACACCAATGTCTGCCACCAAATAAATCAAACTAAGAAGGTGGTACTAGAAACTTGATCAATGAGCCCAGAAAATTAGGTAGGAGCCAAAACATAGTCTCAAATTTTAGAACCAGACCACATCTCCCATTATCCCACCTTGCATGCAAGGACCCATAATGAAGGGAACAAAATCCATACTGAGGATTAATTCTCACATGCCACAAACTCGAACTTGTGTCCTTGCAAGTCCTTTCCACGCGCTTGGAGACAGGGTTAAGGAGTGCCTATCCATAGGTTTATTAATTGGATTTCTATGTGTCTTTGAATTGAAGTGAATCATAAACATTAGGGAATGAAAGAAAAATTGAGCCCCCCATTTTTTACAAAATCCCCTTGAGTTAGGAATGAGGCTTCATTTTCTAGGCGATTAGCATGGTTGTTATGTTCCCTTAGCACATGAAAATATGAGACCTTGTCCATGAGTTGGATTGCTTTGTTGATTCTAAAAAAGATATAAGCAAACTCAGTGTCTTTCGAAGTTGTCTTATGAATCAGGGCTTGGATGATAACTCTAGAATCTTTGATTATGATCAATGTGTCTATGTTGGAGCTAATTGTTAGAAGTAATTCTTGAAGTAGTGCGTAATCTTTAGCTTGATTATTGGATGAAATTCCAAGTTCCCAAATAAATGTTGTTTCATTTTTTCTCTCAAGATAAAAAATAAAAAATAAAAATAAAAATAAATAAATAAAAAAAAATAAAATATGACCCCACTCATACCAACCCTAATATATGAAAAAATTATTAACAAAACTTAATTAATAAAATAAAATATTATCCTTTTTCACTCAAGTTTACATCTTTTTAAGCTTACTTTTCATTTTTTCATTTATCTAAATATGTTGGTTAATAAAATTAAAATTAAATATGAGTTTTGGACAATTTAAACAAAATAATATACCTAATCATAATTGCTTCATCAAATAGTAAATTAAATTTTATAACATGTAAAATATAACTACTTCATTAAACAATATTATTCATTTATATAAATTATAAACCATTTAAAAAACAAAATCCGTACATAAGATCTATGTTGAATAGTTGGTTGATAAAGCAACATCATGTAACCTGAATGTGTTGGGTTGTTTAAGATAACTAAAGCTACTTACAAATGGATTTGAAAATTAAATGTCACTAATTACATATGCTTAGCTCAATAATATTTTTTATCAAATGTATAAAATATATTTTTTATTAGATAATATTATTAGTGTATAAAATATATTTTTTATTAGATAATATTATTAGTTTATATTAAAGTTATAAACAATTTTTTATTTTTTAAAATACATGATTAAAAATATTTTTTTCCTTGGAAAAAATGTATTTTATATTCATTTAAAAAAGGAAGGATTATACATGTTCCACTAGTAACACATACCTTTTCTGTATCTTACTTTCCATTTTAGACTTTCCCATACCCTCTACGTAGTTGCTTAAGAGCTTTAATGCTGAACAAAAACCTCCCCTTAAAGTGAGACACAAACTATTGCATCCTCTCTATTTTTTGATAATTCTCCGACATGCTGATATATCACATTGATATGTTCATATCATGATAAAATATGTAAAATCAAACATGAAAGCCTCTAGAGCCTTCAAAAGCGAAACTCCATAGCCTCCGTTTCTACTCCATCAAATAATTCATAGAAACAAAAAGCTTTTGGTTGTTGTTCTAGAGCCTCCTTGGATAGTTCATCTGCTTTTATATTCCGTTCTTTCATAATATGTTGGAAGGAGAACCAACTAAAACACTGAAAACAAAGATTGATGTCTCTCATAATGGCAGAGAGTCTGATGTTTTGTATAGTCAATTTGTTTCTTGCCCATTCAATAACCAATTTGGAGTCTCTGAAGACTTGTAGCTTCCATAGGTCCTTTTCTTTTGCAACTTCTAATAACGTCCAAAGGGAAATAAATTATGCTTTGTTATTTGTGCCAGGTCCAAGGTCATAACGAATATGGATATAATGGTTGCGACTAATTTTTAGGACTACTCCTACACTACACCTGTGGAGTGTCCTTGACTGGCCTTGTCGAAAAATCCCCATGGCGTGTCATAATCAATGGAAGGAGGGATGGGATTCCTCAGGTTCTTAGCATTTGGATCTTCCTTGAACTTTGTAGCCTACGAGAGTGTGATTACAACAATGAATTCTGGGTTGACTAATTTATCTTTAAAGGCATCTTGATTCCTTTCCCACTAGGTGTTAGAGATCATCATACTCGGGAGACCCATATCTAGATTTACCTTCCTATCCTGTACCCAGGCTTGGTAGAAATCTTCCAGTGATGTACCATTCCAACATTCCTTTGCAGTCAACTCATTTTTAACCATCTCTAATACCTAACCTGCAAATGAGCATGTAATCAAAATATGAGTAATTGTTTCAGAATTGGATTTGCATAGTGGACATCAACTTATACCTACCCAACCTCTTTTAAGGAGGTTATCCCATGTTAGAAGCTTGTTGTTGAGGGCAAGCCACATGGTTACTTTTCATCTGGGGGGAATTTAAAATTATAGAGTGGTTTCCACCACCACTTTCTCTGGCTTTGGTGTCGTTCTTCTTGCCGGGCTTTGTAGCCCAACTTTACTGTGTAGGATCCATCTTTTGGGTTTAGGGTCCAACATAAGGAGTCCATTGATTCCTCATCCACGGTGATGTAGTTTTCACATAGTATACCGATGTATGAGTTCCATTCCACTGCTATATCATCATCTAGACCAAGGCCAACCACATATTTCCACCCCTCTCGTCCTCTCAGCTGTAGAGTCCCAACACATGCATCGTATAGGGTCACTAGTCCTCTATCTTGAAGGGCACGTTTAAGGGGAGATAACAGTCTAAAATTATATCTTTCCCCTAACCACGGGTCCTCCCCCAGGTGGATGTTATGACCATTACCCACCTTCCAGGTCATCCATGCACCCACCAATGGGAAAGTAGCAATAAAATCCTTCCATACTAATGTGCATTTTGAGAATTTTATTGGGGGTCGGAACCATTCATCGATTGTCATGTCGGGAAAATATTTTGAGTACATTACACGTACCATAGGGTGTTACTTTGTGTTAACCTCTAGAGGTTCCTTCCTGCAAGGGCCTATGCAAAAAGACAAATTTCCTTTAATCCCCGGTCCCCAAGTTCTTTCGAGATAGCTACAGATGTTCGACGCACTAGGTGTAATCCCCCTAGGAATTTTTGTCCTGCCCATAGGTACTGGAAAATTATTATTTGAATCTTTTGTAGCACTCCTTTTGGGATCGCCATAATAGAGTTACAATACATTGGGATGCTCTCCAGGACGACTTTGAGAAGGGTCACCCTACCACCTCTGAAAAAGAGTCGATTGATCCAAATCAAAATCCTGGATTCTACCTTTCTGATAAACCATCCTCAATCTTCTTTTTTGTAACAATTTGGCTTTAGGTAGAAACCCATGTATTTGATCCCTTCATATAAGGTTGTTTTCTCTACTGGGATTAGATTGTGGAGGGAGGTATGTTCCATGTCAGAGCAATTATTTAAGATGATGCGTGACTTTTCCATATTAATCATCATTCTCATCACTTTACTAAAAAGATCGAGTATTTGTTTGAGATATTTGCATGTGTGCCAGAAATGCAACATAATACGTCATCGATAAATAGTAAGTGAGAGACTGTCTCGGATTTGGAGAAATTTACGCCTCTTACAGATATTCTTACCCCGACCTCTTTTATTAGTCTAAAGAGGGATTCCACCACATTCAAAAAAGGAAAGGGGACAGAGGACAACCTTGGTAGAGGCCCCGCGAGACCTTGAAGAAAACAAGGGGGACCCATTAATCAAGACTGCAAAATTGTCACTACTTAAACATCCCATAATCCAATTCATCAACCCCAGATTCATCCCCATCTAGAGGAGTACTAGTCTCAAGAATGTCCAATAGACTCTATCATAGGAATTAGAAAAATATAATTTGAGGATGGCCACCTTGAGGTTTTTCTTTTTTACAAAGTCAAGAGTTTCATGTGCAATGGCCACTGCATCATGGATCTGTCTATTTTCAAGAATCTAAATTGTTCTTCACTAATAAATTCACTCAACATAGGACATAGGCATCTAGTGATGATCTTCAATATTATTATTATCTAGTGAAAAATTTCAATATTTATATAATAATAATAATAATTGGATTTTTATTTAAAAAAAACAAGTTTGCTACATGGTTGTAGTAATTACATTCAAAATTACAGGAATGTTCATATGGATATTTAGATTTATACAAACTAACTGAGTGTTTAAATACATATTCTAAACTAGACTTCCATAAATTCTCGTTGAAAACTATTTTCACATACTGATTAAGAAGCATAATGAAATGAAAATACCTTGATTTCTAGTTTAATTCACCATCCTAAGCCTCCTTCCCTTCAACATATAGAAGAGGGCCTTGTTCTTCAACTTCCATGGGGCCGTGTGGTTGACTCCCAGATTCTTCCTCTTTAGAGACCTGCTGAATGGAATTGAAAAAATCATGATTATTAGATTCATAGGAAAGGGAGTACATTTTCCGAGGCATGAATATCATTCGAAGTTGTTGACATTTTTCCTCCAAGGCATCAATCCTCCACAACAGTTCCATAATATTTTCCACACATTCCTATTAAGCTTGTTCCAATTCTAAAAAAAAACCCATAGAGAATTTAATCCAACCCAAACTCTACGGAAGACATGAATAATTAAAATAGGAAATGCATTGAACAATAAAATGATGCAATTGGATAAACTAAGAGTTACCAAACCATTGGAAAAGTTGGGTAACCTGCACCCCCTGATCCACTATTCCTAGACTCCAAGTACATGCTAGCACCATGTTTCTTGGATTTCCATACTACCACTGCTCCAGAATAGCCAAACCAGACCAATCAAGGTCAAATAACACTCCTCTCCACCGAGAAGAGATCGTTGGAACTCACTGTCATCGAAAAAATGATCCCACATTTCAATGCATTCCCACACAATTTACATTCATTAATCCCTCGAGTCGTCCAACAATCAGTTGTTAAAAGCCTCTTATCATATTCTCCCTTGCATGTATTATCCATGCTTGGCATCGAAAACGATGAATATGTGAAAACCTCCATGACTAGGGGATATGGTTGGATGACACCACCCTGTTTTTAACCAAAGTTCCAGCATTCAAATGAGAGGCAATTTTGGCCCAATGGTTTGTCGAACCATTAATCTCATGCTTGATATGATAAAAGAAGATTCTCCCGAAGTAAGAGGCCATGCCTCTAATCCTTGAGAGTAAAGTGATTAGAGCATTGATTCCCACTTTAGTTTGACTAACCATGGATTTTATTATCAACATTGAATCTCCTAGCACTACAAGATCATTGATTCCTATCTCCTTTGTGAGACACATACCCATCCACAGTGAATAGGTCTCAACAATGTTGTTGGAAACATTTCCTAGCCCCTAAGAATAATAAGTTAGAATTTTTCCTCTAGGATCATAGATATTCTTCCCGCTCCTACCTCCTCTAAATTTGATAGATTAATATTGAAAATTATTAATTTGATAGTGAATAGGTCTCAACAATGTTGTTGGAAACATTTCCTAGCCCCTAAGCATAATAAGTTATAATTTTTCCTCTAGGATCATAGATATTCCCCCCGCTCCCGCCACCTCTAAATTTGATAGATTAATATTAAAAAATATTAATTTGATATATTAATATTTAAAAACAAATAATTAACTTTTTATAATTATTAAAATTTAATAAAATAATATTAATAATAATGATCATCTTGTTTATCTCTCAACTAAGGAGAACATCTCTCAAATTCATCTCTACAGTTCCTTACAGCTCTAATTGTGCACAAAACCTCTCCCTCTTCATGGTTTCCCTCTCCACAGGGGGAAATCCATCTCCCCGTCCTAATATAGAAGCATTTCAAGCCCTAGTGGATTCGGTCCCAAAATCAATCAAGCGCCCCCCCCCCTCCAAATTTTTAAAGAAGCTAGATGAGATCCCTCAGGCCCTTGTTCATGCCTCCTCGTCCACGAATTTGGCCCTTTGCTTTGCTACCAATGGTATCGTCAAACAATTTATAGGAATTTGGTCATCTCCAAGGGCAATAGCAACCTGGGTGGATGAAAGCTAGAAACCCCTCATCAAAGGGAAGGTATCCTCCTCTTTTTGTGGCAAGGGTTTTTTTGTGTTCTTATTTGAACTCAAAGAATATCAATATCTGATCTTTCGAAGTGGCCCATACTTCATGGGCTCCAGAGGTATGTATTTGAATAGTTGGACTCCTGATTTTAGTCTTGAGAATGACATCCCCTCCACGGTATCATTTTAGGTAAAAATTCCTTTCCTCCCCTACCATTGTTGGATGGATGAGACAATACACATTATTGGAAATATCATAGGAAGATACATTGATGGAGTTGAACCATGAGAAGGGCAGCAAGCCTGTGAAAGGATCTGTGTAGAAGTAGATCTAGAAAAGGGCTTGGATGAATCCATTCAACTAACTTTAGATGATTGGACTCATATTCAATGGGTAGATTATGAAAAACTCCCTTTTAAATGCAAAGCCTGTCGTGAATATGGGAATTTTTCCAAATCCTTCCGCAAATATCAAGCAATGTCACAAAAATAAGGAGATGAAGACCAGTGGAAAAATCAAAAGAGAAAGAGGGGTTTAGGTAGACCAGGTCAGGAGACCCTTGGCCCCCGTCCTTTTCATTCAGGATCAGGCCCATATTCTGTCCCTCCCTCATCACAGAGAGGGGAAGCACCCCGGAATATAGGAGAAATATGTATGAAGCCCTTGAAAATCCAGAGGATCCACCGAAAGAAACATAAGAAAACAAGATAGTCGAAACAAAAATCCCAATCTGAGATCAAGGAAAAAAAATGAGAGAAAATCCTCGGCGGTTGTAACACCAGGAAATGCGCCAGTATCATAGATGGGAACGAGCTCCAGATATAGAATCCATGTCATACTAAAAGAGGAATCCCAAGATGAATCTGATGAGGAATTGGGTAGAGAAACAAAATCCCATGTAACAATCAAGAAGTCAGGACACAAGAAAAGAGAGAAAAAAACAGATAAGGAGTTAGGTCTCTAGACAAATTTGGATAGCACTTCCAAGAAAGATTCTAAAGGAACAATAGGTCCCAGTAGTGTCGTGCCTCCTGGGGGGGGCTCAAAACCCTCAGGTAAATAATGAAATTAGTCTCCCGAAATTGTAGGGGATTGGGAAGTAAAGATAAGGTAGAATCAATAAGACATCTAATCAAATCAAAAAGACCTCAAATCCTTCTACTCTAGGAGAAAAAAATTAGGGGCGTCTCAGTCCTTCAGGAGAGTAATCAGTTATGGGAAAATAACACGGGATTAGAAGTAAGTTCGCGAGGAGGTTTTGGAAGAATATGCTCAATGAAACCTCATTAGTTCCAACTGATAGAAAGCGAGGAAACACTCCACTTGTTGATGGTCAAGCTAGTTCATATCAATTCAGGTAAGTCTTTTACAATAGTAAACATCTACATGTCAAATCAATATCATGAAAAATTGGAATGTTGGAGATCATTGATAGCCCTATCTGAGATTGAGATCTCATAAAACCTTATCCTAGTTGGAGACTTTAATACCACTATGTATCATTGGGAGAAAAGGGGGGGTTCCTCAGTTCATGATCCCGATCGCGAACACCTAGAAGACCTAATTTCTCATCTGGACTTATTTGACCTCAAACCCTCAAAAGGCTTGTTCACTTGGTCCAACCAGATATCTAGTCCTAGTCATATTGTTTCAATACTAGACCGCTCTCTTATTAACAATTCTTTTCTCTCAAAATCATGTTCCCCTGTGTCTTAGATCCTTCCCTGGGCGATTTCATATCAAAATCCAATATCTCTATCTTTCATTAATGACCGGTATTGGGCCCCATTCCATGTCATTTCAATCCTCTTTGGTTGGAGCATCCCTCCTTCTATTCCCTGGTCGCCTCATCTTGGATCCCTTGGATTATTGGCTCCCATGTTCACATTTGGGAGCATAAACTCATTAGATTGAAAAAGGACATTAAAGTTTGGGTCAAATCCACATTCAAGGCTCTGTAAGAGGAAATTCTTCACCTACAATAAAAACTAGAAGAGGTTGTGATCAAAATGGAACACTCCCCTATCACCACCGCCCCTTTAAAGGAAGAAAAACAATGTTAGAAGAAGCTACAAGGGGCACTTAGGAAAGAAGAAGAAAATTGGTTCTTAAAATCTTGTTGTTTATGGATTCAAGGAGGAGATCAAAATTCCTCCTTTTTTCAGAAGCAATGCAAAGTGAGGAAAAGAATGAATACAGTGGAATAAATTCATCTGGAGGACCAATCCATCCTCAATTACTTTGAAGAAATAAAGAATGCACTTTGAAGAAATAAAGAATGCAACCTCTACCCATTTTGTTGATTTATACTCTGAGAAATACCCCATGGAAAAAACCCTAAGATATCAAACTCTATCATTTATCCCACAATTGGTCTCAAAAATGGATAATGAGGAACTAACCAAGAAGGTGGCCGAAGAAGAGATTTTCTTAATCATAATGCGGTTTGAATAAGATAAGGCCCCGGGCCGAGATGGATTCTTTGCTCATTTCTATAAAAAATGTTGGCATATCATTACATTTGACCTGGTAAGGATGATTTAGTATGTTCAAAAATCATGTAGACTAGGAGGAGAAACAAACTCAACATTCTTGGATTTAATTCCCAAATATATAAATGTTGTCTCTTTCTCCATATTTTGACCCATTTCCTTATGCAATGTTTCCTACATGATAATCACAAAGATTATTGATTCCAATATCCAGAAGTTACTGCCCAGGCTAATCTCTCCTTCTCAAGTAGGTTTTGTAGTGCAACACAAAATTTGGGATAATATTGTATTAGTTCAAGAGGCTATTCATTCCAGTAAATCCATAGGAGATCTAGGTATTGCGATCAAGATTGACATGGAAAATGCATTTGATCAAGTTCATCAAAACTTTCTCTTTGAAGTCCTAGAAAAAATTGGGTTCCAACCATCCTTCATCAGATGGATTGAAACTTGCATCCCTGGATTGCCCCACTAATAAATGATAGACCCTTGGTATTTTTTCTTAGGATTCTAGAGGATTACGACAAGGCTGACCTTTCTTGCCCCTCCTATATATTCTAATGGTTGGATCTTTGGGTTGACATTTAGAGCATGAGCGAAGAACTGGGAATACTCCAGATATCAAAATTTCCGCAGGGGTCAAGCACACAAATCACTCTCAGTTTGAAAATGACATCCTATTCATAGGAGGGGCCTCTTCAATCATATCCATAAGGTTTAAAATGGTGTTGGACCAATTGTTTTTTTCTTCAGGTAGGCTTGTTAATACTCACAAATGCTATCTTTATGATTGGAATACTAATGCTCACTCGCTTGTTGTCATTTCAAGGATCCTTCAATTTCCCTCAGTTTCAAATTGGAGATCCTTCAAGTATCTAGGAAACCCCATTTTCCTTAACTCACTTTTTGTTGTTGATTGGAATATTATAACCTCTGCGATTAGAGATAAATTCACTAGTTGGGGAGAACAATGACTAAATCCTGTGAAGACTTGTGTTGGCTAAGGTAATCCTCTCAGCTCTTCCATTTTTTCATTATTTCACTTTTCTTTCTCCAACAAGTGTCAAAAGAGAAATTTCCCATCAAATTCGAAAATTGCTCTCGGAAGGGGGCAACTCCAAAAAAAAAAAGGTTTCATCTAGTAAATTGGAGGATTATGAGAGCCCCTAAATCACATGGAGGATTAGGAATAAAGGACCCTATGCTTACAAATCTAGCCCTGGGAAAAACATTGTTGTGGAGAATGATAACATGGGATTATGTTAAATGGAAAAAGGTGTTGGTGTATAAGTATTTTCAAAGGGACTATCTTAGAGGTGTTTAACTCCCCATCGGTCCCACATCAGGGTCTCCCATTTGGAAACTTCTCTAGAAGTCAATTCCTCTTCTACAAATCCAACTCTCTTGGATTATTGGGAATGGTAAATGTATCTGATTCTAAGAAGATATAATTTGAATAGATATTCCTTGATTTGGGAGATTTCTTTGAGACAACTCAGGGTGTGGCTTCAAGATCAAAGAAAATTCTCCCTTTATGACATCTCCCTTTGGGACGATACAAGAATCTGGGAATGATGGAGTTTTGGGAAATTCCAAGAGGAATTTAATCTCCAAGATGAGCAACTTCTCTCTTTATTACATGGAATTTCCCCTAATAACCAAGATGATACAGAATCCAGAGGATGGAGAATCCAAGACTTCACAGTCTACAAAGGATACAAATCCCTTTTGATGCAAACTAACCGTCCTCCAAAGAATCCCTTGTGGTCCAACATTTGGCATCTAGACGTTTCCCCCAAGATCAAATTATTTTTTTGGATGCTAGCTCATGGGAGGATTATGAAAAGAAAAAACCTCAGCCATTGAGGAATTGAAGGAACTTCCGGGTGTTCCTTGTGTAAATAAAATAGTGAAACAATAATTCATCTATTCTTGGAATGTCTGGTAGTCCTAGAAATCTTGTAGTCTCATCTTCATGACCTCTTCTGTATATTTCTATGGAAAACATCCATCCAAGTTCTCCTAGGATCCTGGGAGAAGTAGTATCATGGGTCCTTCATAAACAAGTCCATTTTCAGAATATTGTGGATGTCCCTTCCCAAATATACCTGTTGGAAAATTTGGTTGGATAGAAATAGAAGTGTTTTCAAGGAGGAAGAAATTTTTACCTCTCGGGTTATAAGTACAACAAAATCTCAACTCACAAGGTTTATCAACTCACGTTTCATAAAGTGTTAATTAAGGTTGGTTTTCATTGATGTCAACCCTTGAAGAAATCCCCATAGCACAAAGGTTGGGTAATGGACCCAATATTGTTTGATGAAATTGATGAGGGATTTTGGTTGAGGTACAAGTTGGGTACATGGTTGAGACAAGTAGTTGATGAGTTGGCACATACATGAGGTGTATAGTTGATGATGTTGGTACATATTGATGAGTCATAGTTGATGAGT
>SNQJ01S0218115.1:0-15329 GCA_010110895.2 Picea sitchensis | reverse complement strand
GGCGTCCACTAATGGGCAATGGGCGCCTTCTTGCTTCTAGGGTAGACAAATAATATGAGTCATTCACTGGTTTCTTTCTAACCCTAGCAGGGCCAAACCCGCAATGATTGTCTTCCATGATACCAGTAGGCCTTCCTTTATTGGCATCCCATATCCCAACCGTGTCTCCTTTCTTGTATTCTTTGGCTCTGAAGTTAGTTGTTCCTTGAATAGTCCTGGTGTGTTGTGTAGAGGGCGGTGGGTGAGATTTTGCCACAAAGATCTTCTGCTGTGAGGAATGGATTTGTGCATCATTTTTCACCTTCTTTCTTATTCTCACAGTCTCTGGAACTTCGATACCGCTAATGAGTTGCAGGTATTCTTCTTCTGTGGGCCATTTCATCTGGTTAAAGTCTTCTTCTGTTGATTTGATGGCCTCTGGCTGTTTTTCAGCGGTGATATTTATTTGAGGGCTTTCCTGTTGATGATCGTCGCTATTGCAAGAACATTCATGTTCCCAATGTGATTTACTACATTGAAAACACCAAGGGTTTTCATCCACAACGATGGCGTTTGGAACCTTCATGTCTTCAAAAACTTCTTTGTGTCCCTCAATGATATTACTCCCTTTTTGTGTTGGGTAGCCCTCTTTGTATGAATCTTTAGAGATATCAAAGGCATCATCATGAAAGTCATCCCCATCTGTATCTTCTCTTACCAAAGGAAAAATGGGACATTCTGGATCTTTTGAAAGGGAGGCTTGTTCATTTGTATCAGAATGACCAGGAGGGATGGATTTGGTATCATTTTTCAATTCTTTCTTAATTTCACAATCTCCGAACTTCGACATCACAATGAGTTGTAGGTATTCTTTCTTCAGGCCATTTCTGAGACCGTTAAAGTCTTCTTCTCGATTTGATGGCCTCGGCCGCTTTTTCTCTGGATATTTTTTTGAGGGCTTTCCTGTTGATGATCGTCGCTATTGCAAGAACATTCATGTTCCCAATGTGATTCATTGCATTGAAAACACTAAGGGTTTTCATCCACAACGATGGCGCTTGAAACCTTTATGTCTTCAAAATCTTTGTGTCCCTCAATGATATTACTCCTTTTTTGTGTTGTAGCCTCTTTGTCAATCTCTAGAGATATCAAAGGCATCATCATGAAAGTCATCCTCATCTGTATCTTCTCTTACCAAATGAAAAGTGGGACATTCTGGATCTTTTGAAATGGAGGTTTGTTCATTTGTATCATAATGACCAGCATGTAAAAGTATGGCAGTTTCTTTAGAAGGTAATTGGTCATCCAAATCTTGCTTTTTTAGAAAAGAAACTTCTAACATTTCACGAATCCTCTTAACCCTTTGCAGATGGTAAGATGCTTGTCCGAGTCGTGACATCAAAGGAAGTCTCTTTCCAAAAGTGACTTGTCAGGTGAATTAGCGTGAGGCTTCCTTTTGAAAAGTTATGGGAGGGTTCTTAATTTGTGGAGTCGCATAGTTTCCCAAACTACCAAAGAAAATAGGGGAAAGGATAATGGAGTCGCCATGTAAGCTTATAAGAAAGTATTCCCGTGGCTTACCAAAGATGTGTAATGTTGAGAAGGTAGACTCAATTCCATTTCCAAGAACGACGCCAAAATTGTTATCGCACGCTTTGTAGGAAAGGTTGGAAAGCTTGAGTTAGGACTTGAAACCAGCGTAATAGGAGCTTCCCACCCAATCACAATTGGCTGGGGGTGTTCTTTCTATTTAGGAGGGCAGTCCAAGGGAGACGTCCCAAAGTCAATCTCGATAAATGAAGGAGAAATGAACAATGACCAAGTCAAAAGGAAACCCTTCCAATGCATTGATGTCTCGAGCTACAAGATAGTCACCATCAAGCACGTACCGCCATGGTGACAAAGACAAAGAAACTAGAGTGTGTACTTGCAAAGGATTAGCACTCATAAAACCAATGACTATCTCTACTACATGAGCAATTAATAAATGTAAGCATATTGGACTTAAGTCAATGATGGCTAATAAAGCAAAGACTATAATCACTTTTCAATAAAAGCATAAAGGACAAATAGTATTCAATGTGTGCAATTTAAACCATGTATCATACTATCAATGCATTAAATGTGTCAAATCAAGCTCATATATTATGCCGCTTACCGCCATCAGATAATACCCCGCTAAGCAAAGGGTGACGCCGCCTTCAAATGATAGACCAAAAATAATGACAAGATAAAAACGTTTTATCAATTTAGCTTACTATGCAATTATTAACTCACCGTCAAACAATAGATCTGCTAGATGTCAAAACGTTGCGGGTATAAGCAAGAAACAAGGAGCATGACGTCACAAATGCCTATGCCATTTTATGCCTGCAGTAGCGTTAGCCAGCCAAAGTGAGGCTTTGATACTTCTCTCAACCAAAGAAATGCAATTTGATTCCCACTGCCAAGAGGGAGACAAGGCCGCAACTTTCTATCCAAGCAAGGTCAAAATAAGGCCAACGCTAAGTCTCCTCTTAAAGTTAGTTCTAAAACAGCTAGGGTTAGTAGATAGGTTATTAGGTTTGCAAATTTTGAAAGAGTTTTGAGAAGAATTAAGGTATAACAAGCTCAAACAAGAGGTTCTGGACTATGCCTTGGGCTAATGGAGTCAAAAGGAAGGGTAGCTAATGGTTTAGAAGGACTTCAAACCTAGAGACAAGAGGCAGGCCTAGGGTCTAGCTGTGTTGCTAAAGAAAGGCCACTAAACCTAACCCTAAAGATAAAAGGCTTATCTAGTGTAGCTAAAGAAGCCCTAGTGCTTCAATCTTCTCCCCAGGACTTTCTTGGCAAACCGGCCAGCTTAGAAGTCTATGGCTGAAAAGTCAGTTAAGTGGCAAGGCTTTCTCAAACCCTAGAAGCTGTAAACCCTAGGTGTAAATCAATTAGGCCTAGAATCACTTCTTTCTAACTTGTAAATTCTTAAAACTAGCACAAGATAAAGAATACAGTGTAGCTAAAGCTAGGCTAACCCCTCTAGAATCAAAATGGCTTAATGTTTATGCTATGGGGACATGAAGCCTCAACCTACTTCTGTGTAGGCTCCTAGGGTTTCAAGGATGAAGAAAAATCAAGATAACAATAAATGTAAATGCTAACCACAACTATTCAATCAAGAAGCTTTTGAAGAATAACACTTACAAGATCATGAAGAACATGCATCCATACCCTAGTTGTAAACTCCTTCCAATGGCATATAACACCACTTCACCAAGAAATAAGACTCTCAAGAAGGCGCTCTACCTCCTCCAAGAGACAAAATGCAAGACAAGAGCTAGAAGCCTCTTCCAGAGTAAAGTTATGTTATCATCATCCAAAAGAGGAAACTTCTGATGAGGGTACAATACATTGACCTTTAATTACAAATAGGTCAATAAATAGCCGACAAGGCTAACACCAGCTTTAAATTATTTTACTTGTCACTTTTACATGCTAAATGTTAAAATGAGCAGAAAAATAGAGATGTCAAGCCCCAAAGAGAGACGCGTGCTATCTCTTAGGGCATGATAACCACCCAATGAGCAAAACGCCAGTTCCCTCCCAGGCCCAAGATCATGTCACACACGCGCCAAACAAGCACAGCAAGGTCGCCACGCGGCTCCGGAAATCATTCAACATCTCTGGTGGCGCCCCGCCCATCATGGTCCACGTCCACATGCCAGGGGCTGATCCCATAAGACACGATCTATGCCATGACCTCGGAAGGCATTCTCCGCGTACGGGCTCACATGTCCCCGGGTTCCCCGCTTCGCCATCCTTAATCAACGCCCATATCCGATGGGCTCTTCACTCTATGAGATCCGGCCATTAATCTCCCCATGTGCACCGATCCTTCCGGTAATTGGCCCACCGGGCATGGTCCTCAGACATCAAAAACCACGCCTGTGGGCTCATTAGCTCTGACATCATAGCAATGTAAATCACATCACTAAATTTATCAATATATGCATAACATCTCTAACAAATCTCTAATAGCTCAAAGACCCTACACAAACCCACTATACAGTCAAAGCAACTAAAGTGGCAAATCCCATTAACAATACCCACAACTGAGAAGTCACATGGTTATCCAAAACCATGTATAGTGACGCGGATATGGTTTTAGGGATGTCCGGCTATATAGAACCCAGTCAGTCGCCTCAGGGTGCCTTTGCGATAGCTTAGCCGCACTGCCATGGATGCATTTTTTTTCAAGCCCCTATTGCCTTATCTTCTTTATTTGGCATTTTTTGCCAAGCCTTGACGAAAAAGGACAATCAGCCAATAGGGTGGCCAGAGTCGGCTGCTACTCCACCGTATCTTCGGGCAGAATGAGAGGCCGCCTGCGGATGAGACCTTCCTTTGGGCCATGCAAACTAAAGGTCATCAGCTCGGGTTTGGTGACCGTGACATGATGACACTGTCATACCGCTTAAATACCTATGAACATAATGGGCCTGGCCGTGATGAGACCTCCCATCCTCTTGGTTAGGTCTTGTACTTTTTATTTATCATTTTCTAAGGGTCCTCCTCGCCTCTTATGAGAGGTTTTTACTTTCCTGGATCCTCGTATGAAGCATCTCTAGGTTCATTTCCTATGGCTTTTATCTTTACCAAACAGCTTACCCTCCCAGCTTTAGCCTCCTTCTTCCCACAAGACAAGATGTACCCGATGGTCCTCCTAATGGCCACACCAGGGGAATGGGATGAATGAGCTGGATATAAGATGAAAAGGAAAGGGCGAGGGGAGCGGACGATGATCTCTTCAAACCCCTTTGGTGGCTAACCAAAACCCATGAATACCAACTACTGGGCCACCCCATCAATCACCCTAACAATGGTCAAGGGGATTAGTATAAGATCCAAGCAAAGACCGAATATGATAGCAGATCTAATGCATACATAAGAAGGTTTAATGATCAATATGACACATGCCCATGATACCTCTGACCAATTACCTTGATGGAGCAAGAGCCTTTTCGGACACAAGCCCGTGCCGCAGAGTGATGGATATCGGTAATCGCCAAGCAGACAACTGGCCGAGAAAGAAGGTATCCTCCAGACTATGCTCGTGTCGCCCCTACTTTGCAGATTTCCATGTTCAGCGACCAAGGGCCTCGAGACATGATCTCTAGTTATCCCTAGATATCCGGGGATAACACGCCTACCTTGACAGAACTCCGCTCAGGCTTCACCTCTAGGCCAAGGGGTAGTCCTTAAGTTGCTAAGTTAGTTTTAATCACAAGTTCTAGGAGTTAATTTTAAATTACATGTGCTAAGGAGAAAACTAGCCTATAATGATCAAGCGCAATGAATGCGTCCAACTATATGACAATAACCTTTTCCTAAGTCGTACTAGACTAGTGCCTATATTGGGCAAATGGGTCAACTAAGGCTTGAGGATGGTTAAGTACAGAAAGTAAAGCAAGCAAATCAGACTAATCACCCCAAATCCACAAGCTGCAAGTAATGAATCACTTAAAGAATGTCGATGATTTACAAGGTTACAACATATACATGAGATACATGAATGTACAGACCAGATACACTGTTAGATCAATTAGATACAAAGGTACAAAAAGAATAAGATTACAGAATATGTTCAAGAGCACCTATCAATTCCAAGACAAGCAGTGCCTCCTGCGGGGATACTCACCATTGCCTTGTCCAATACCAATAAGGCCAAAGACGAGCAAATAACCGATGTCAACAATTAAACCAATTGCTCATAAAGACATATGAGATAAACATGTAGTTGCAATTGATAGATAAAACAATGAAATACTTCAAAAGTTCCTATGTATACATCTAATTCCCCCCAAACCACACAAGTGATCTATGCGGCTAGTGTTCTTCTTAAAGATTTAAGTTACTCCACCCTTCAACTATGTATGTGTTCCAACTCTTATCCTCGCTGAAATAACCGCCTCTGCTCAAGATACCGGATTTTATCCTACCTCAGCTTCCATAAGGTCACCACATTTCACCTTTCACTAGAGGTAGTCGAGAAGGGATCCCCCCAACGGAATTTCCTGATCACCGCCACTTCCCTAATTCACTCTGACCGCTTTTTAGGTGGCAGAAACGGTTGTTGAAACTCCTAGAATGTTACTAAGTATTCTTAGGACCCGCTGGTGGGTCTTTAAGTGTGTTGGGTTTGTTTTGGGTTGATTTTAAGTGTCCAAGTTTTATCTTGTTTAGTGAAAATCCTGAGCGTATGTGTGTATGAGATCTTCGCTGCGTATGTAATCAACAACTTTCATTGATGTAGCGTAATGTAACAGCGACATTACACCATCAACATATGCTCATGCCACAAGATAAACTGAATCTAAACTGTAGAAATAAACGCAGTTTTGTGAAATAATATTATAATCAGATCATCATTGCCATGGCATAAACTGAATGAAAGAGATCACCACATTACATCAACATCCACATGTAATGAAATAACGTAGGAACATGATTGCATTGTAAACCATTTAGATCATCAACATGTGAAAGGAAACATTGTAAGATAATTAAACCATGTAATCATGTACCACATGGTCTATGGTACATGATTACATAGATCATGTGGTGATTGCTAGCAAGGAAATATAAACATAGCTTGAAACCTTAGAATCTTAGACCATGAGCATAAGCATTTACTTGAAACGAAATGAGAAATGTTGGTCTATGAACACATACACATCACATATGAACAGTAGCTAACTGAAAAATGAAAATCTGCCTTAGAGCACTTAAACACTTCAACCCATAAGCATGTAAAAACGATGTAAAACTATTTGCAAACTGTTAAAGGATGTGAAAGCTTGAGGGGTTAATTAGGCTGTAAGGTAATGAGTTTTTTTTAAACCATAGTATTAACCATTAGCTTTTACTTCATGATGCAGGGATATTTGAGCATAAATTAGAATCAAGGACGTGAGCAACTTATTGTGAGTTTATAACACGCTGACCTTGAATGGCACAAAACAAGCTATACCTAATGAAAACTGTGATAATCTATACCTAAATGAATTAAGCATAAAAATCCAACATAATGACTGTGGTTAAGTGCTTCTGCAGATATGTTTAGACAAAGGAATGCCTCGCTATAGCTGTATCCTCACAAAGAGAGCAATTAAGGTTAAAACCAATGTAATCTTATGAGCCAACAACACCAATTATGCAAGCCTCATACTACCAATATTCAGAAAGTAAGAAGAAACCATTAACATCAAATGATCTTAATGTGTAAAGAAGACTTCAAAATGAGAAAGCTTAACAGCTAGGAGAATTAGAAATTGTAGCAAATGTAGCCTATCAATCAAAGGGAAATTTAACTTAGGAGATGTTGCTACATGCTTCAGATATTGTAACAGCAAGTTATATCATAGTAGTAAGTTAAGTTTCTAGATCATTAACCCAAGAACTGTTTTGTATGTGTGCAGGTTAGCAGGGCCGAGAGTTAAAGGTTCTGGAGAGCAGGCTTGAAGACCGAGGCATAAAAGGAAACAGGGCCGAACCGTAAGGTTGGGAGGCCGAGGAAGGTACAAGAGATAGTGGGCCGAGGGCTTAGGGAAAAGCCTAGGCCGAGAGCTTAGGTAGAGTAGGCCGAGGGCTAAGGGATGCTAGGGTCAGGGGTCAAGTAGGAGGAGGGTCATCGTGAGCAAGAAAGCAGAGATGAGTGTTTAGAGTTAGCCGGAGGGCAAAAGAAGAATGAGGAGGTCGAGCAAAGCAATACCGAGTGGTAAAGAAGGTAGCCAGGAATGTGATGCCGGAGCAAAGGGGCGAAGTTAGGCTATACGAGCAAATTGAGGTTGGGCCGTGGGCTTGAAAGGCCTTCAATATGTGCAATAAACGTGGCTAGAAGAGGTCAAAACGTGAGCTCACCGAAACACAAGGCAGCATCTAAAATCATAAACAGTTTAAGCATATGCCAAGCTAGATCATGAAAATGAAAGAGCTTAGAAACACTAATGAAATCAGCCAAAATGAAGGATTACTAGATACTATTCCTTATGAACTCCAGAAATTTGCAAATGACTATTAACAGAAAATGATCAAGATGCTAAGCAACTAAACCATCAAAATTTGAATTCCCTTAGCCAAGGCGATATTGGGGATTAGTCCCCAAGGTGCCTAAGCACTAAGCAAAAACTCAAAACAAATTAGATTTATTAACCAGAATAAGCCGTTTTGGGGATGACTCCCCCAAGGTGCCGGGCACATTCGGATTAATATCCTCAAGCATAACCGCACAGAAAGCGGGGCTTGAGTCCAATCACCCCGTGAACTGGGCGCCCTGACATGGATCGGCGACGCTCCTGGCCTACCCCTAAGGCAGAAACTACCTTGACAATATTAATCAAAAAATGAAAGAAAGGTTTATTTGTTATATGGACAACAAATGAAATGAATAAGGCCAAGACGATATTGGGGTTGGTCGACAACCCACACCCAAGGTGTCGGCAATAGAATGCTTTACAAATGCACAAGAAAAACTCACAAGATGTACAAAAATACTAGAAAATATGCCAGAAATTCGTTACCCAAAAGATGGCCACGTCGGTGAAGCTTGAGGACTCCATTTCTAAAGTGAGTCTCTTTGTCCTCGGTAAGTTTTTAGAGAAAAACAGCTAGCTAAAGCTTGCTGGAAATGCCGAAAAACACAATCAGGTTAGTGGAAATTTTCTGCCTTACTACAGAAAATTTCCCACAAAAACTGATAAAAGAATGATGAAATAGTGACCTATCTAGGAGATGTTAGGAGCTGAAATCAAGTCAAGAATAAATGGAAAGGAAAGAGAATGAGAAAAGCTAAGAGTTTTAGAGAGAAGCAAAGGAAAGCTCCTCCTCGAACTATTTCCTAATGCTCCTCTTGGGGCGACATGCAAAGCTTGACAAGAAAACGTGAGCAATGTACTAAATAGTTGTTTCAAAGGAGTTCAAAATGAAATACTTACTAATCTAAACCCTTCAAAGCAACACAAGATAGCTAGAGAACTCTTAACTATCTTACCTAAGTAGAAAACTCTTACCCAAGATCTAATACTAATGCTCACATGCAAAAATCAAGTCACAATGCCACCTCAAGTGTAGACAAAATTCTGAAACTCTAGAACTCCATCATATTCCTCCAAAGCTTTTGTATTAATCAAAATGAGAATGATGAGCTGAATGGAATGATAGCAAGAGCAATGGCAGTGAGGCAGAATTCCAGCAGCAAAACAGTAGCTCAAAGAGGCCATGAGAGTTGAGAGGGGTGGGGTCTTTCTTTATACTCAAAAGGGCTGGAAGAAAGAGAGAGGTTTCGATGAAGTCCAGAAAGAAAGGCACCACCCAGAGGATAGGCGACCTAATTAGGGTTGGGGTTTTGGATAGGTGAGGTGGCAAAGCGTGGGCCCTCCTCTCATGAGGAGTGCGCCCCATTGGCCACTCATCTCTCTCCCTTAGGGCCCACGCCCAAGTGGAAGCCCACTCAATGGCTAACCAAGAGAGGCGGGTTTTAGAGGGAGGCGCACCATCAAGAGGGAGGGCGCCATGTGTGTGATAGGGAGAGAGCGTGGGGCCACAAGAGGTGAGGTGTCATCACCACAAGGGCGTACAAGGGGGAGGAGGAGGGCCCACGTAAAAGGAATGAGGTGATTTCCTAAGGTTCTGGCGTTGAGGTGGGACGAGTCACCAAGGAGGCAGCGCACTACCTACAGAGAATGGGACGGGGACCACCAACAAAGTGATGTGGAGGCTAGGAAAAGGGCACACCTCATCTATGAGGCCGACACAAGAGCTTAGGTGGAAAATCAAAGTTTAGAGGGGGTTTTCAAGAAGTTTAAGTTAGGGGGTCGGAATTCCCCTTAGGGCAAGGTCATCGAAAAGGGTGAAAATTAAAGCAAAAGGGTAAGGTTGGGAAGGGTTAGGATGGGTTTGCGTAGGCTAGGGGTTTTTTCTAGCTCATTGCCATCATCCTATCAACTCATAAACTCCAAAAATTTACAATAATTTGGACACTAACCTTAGTAAATTAAAATTGCTGCTTGACTGACTCTAATTCGAAAATATCCTAGACACCAAACCAGTCCTAATCGAGCTGAAACTCTGGCCGCTGGGTGTAGAGTGTCAGTTCATTCATTTTGAGCACAAATACTCCTACCTTTCTCCTAAAGACGGTGCCAATTTTTGAAAAATAATAATTAATTTTAAATAATTAAAATTTTTTTTTTTTTTTTTTTTTTTTTTTTATTAATTAAAAAACTAACCTAGAATCGACGAAATTCCGCGAAACTTTAGACACTGGTTCATTATGGTCATTTACAACATTCCTAAGTGGCTACTCAGTGAATGAGATCAACGTAGCCACTTTCCACCACTTTGGAGGCCTGAGGAACTCCAATGGGGTAAGCACCCTAATTAGTTAGGCCACATTAACCCCCTCGAGGTGAAAACCGATGAAAGGGGAACTTCCTCGATGACCGAGATCCAAGGTAATTCCCGTTGACCCAACTATGACTCATATATACTCAAGAGCATTAAATCAATGAGGGGTAAGAAATTTCGTTTTACAAAATTTTAGTGTTGGGACACCAAAAGCCCAAGTAGAACCAATACATGTCCGGAACATAGATATGACTTCATGGTACATGAGTTGACCCTGTGCTGCATAGGCGGCCTTTCAACAGGGAGTTAAGTCCATAATGCCTAAATGATTTATTTATTGCCTCTTTCAAAATGAATTATACAGTCTTTTCTGCATCATTCTCTCTTGTTGCAAGTATTATTAATCTATCACATTTGACATCTTATCTATTTGTGTGTACATTTTTTTCTCCATTGTCTTAGTAGTTTACATGGAAATAAAACATTTCCATTGACTAATTTGCATACCATTCCAGAGGAGAGAATGTTCTCCTGTTTTGTAGTGATTTTCAATTATGTGATATACTCATAAGCATTCGGTTGGACTGGCAGTTTGAACAACAAGCTAATGAGATGGTGTCAGCAATACCTTGGGTCAGACAAGTTAATGTGACAATGTCTGCGCAACCTGCTAAGCCTGTTTTTATGGAGGATATGCCAAGTGGCCTGAAAGCTGTTTCAAACATAATTGCTGTTTCAAGTTGCAAGGTATGCATATTATAATCTCACTTACAAGGTATGCAAGGTACACATATTGAAGGGTTACTACTCTGGAATATCTCAAGCAGCAAAACGACTTCAAAGGGTGACCTATGACCACACCTAAGGCCCTAATGTGTCCTTCCTATACTTCTGTTTAAGGTTTCCTGTTCTATGACCACACCTAAATCCCTAACGTGCCCTTCCTATACTGCTGTTTAACAGTTCATGTCTGCTGTCCAAGCTGCAGAGACAAAAGTTTGCTGTAACATTGGCTTCCCCCCTTTATTTGCAAACGTTTTAAGGTGATAACAATCTGTTGCATCTCTTGCACTCCAGCCATTCAAGGGAAGCCCAACGACCTTGTCAATAGTCTAAATGTTCTCCCTTCACTTGCTGTATGAGGTCTCCTTTTTGACTGAATACAATGCAGAAATATCCAGTGCACAGATGATGGTCATGTGATGGTATCCTGGGCCAGCGTTTTGCTAGTTTATGGTTTCCTACAATCCCTAGAGATGTGACAATACCCCATGTATGGCAACGTTATTGAAAAAGAGCCTATCATTCCTCATATATATGCTTATTAAGATTCGATTTCTCTGTGGTTCCCTACAGTCAAACTCTGGGTATACATGCTGTTTTCAATTACATGTAGAGCTTTGTTGAACTTTGAATGTTATTAGCATATGGCACAAGTAATATAACTGATATATGTTTTCCTTGCAATCATAATCACTGTCATTGCTGGAATTTATTACTTCTGCTCTTTGTCGCAGCATATACATGGTGACTGGTCACTGTAGTCTAGGACAGGATTGAAGATATCATTGATACTTGCTATGAATGCTTGGCTATAAATCTGCGTGCTAATTTACTGTTGACATATTTCTACCCTAACATTGCATGCTCAAAGTCTATCATGAATATATGTTAATGCTTGCACGTACAATTTGTACTTAATGATAGTGATCGGTCTCATAGACATGATGTATGTACTATGAATGGAGCATGTGCTTTTGTGCCCAGCAAGTTTACATTCAACATTTTACATTACATGGTAATTTGATAATGATAATTGTTAATGGTGCATTGATGTGATATGTTGGATATTATTGCAAGTAAACTTTGACTTCCAAGCATTCTTTGAATATTGTCTTCTCTTGTCTTGAGCCATTCCTTTGAGAAGCCAAACCAAGTCTAAACTTGTCCTTGTCCTCACCCATCCGAAATACAATGATAGGACGTAGTTTGAAACCCTCCTTAGGTTAGAAACCCCAGCCTAGAAGAGCAGAGGCAAGTCCATTGAAGTGACATTGGGCAGCTTGCCCATCCATTGCCCTAGACTCTCCCTCATAGGGCGGGACTTTCCCTTGGCAAGAGTTTGAGCAGTAACAACACTTAATTCACTATGCTACCACCTTACCAAGTTATGGTCTGAGATGCCAAGAGGGTGGCCTCCACCTCAACATATGTGCCCACCATGGTATAAAGTAAGACTTCATTAGGAGGTTCATATAGAAGAGGATGGCCCCATTACAAAATAAAAAACTTGCTCTGCTATATTTGCATCACTAAATGTTAATATTGCATAAAGTCTTGGTGTGTGTACCATGAAAATAGTTGTTTCTCTTAATAAACCCCTCCATAAACCAAAGTCATAATAAAATGAGACCATGTACGAGTGTTAGGTTAGGCTAACCAATAATATACCATAGCACTAAAGAGCATCTCACAACCATCAACCAAATCATAGAGTGAAAGCACAAACTCCTAACCCCAAAGTTTCTCCATCAACCAAAGATATGTAACTATGAAGAGAACTAAGTAAATTAAGACAATCCTCCACATAAGGCACTTCTCATCCCATACTACTATCATCCCACTCTTAGGGGCCATAAACATCATACATGCAACACCATGACAAGGTAGCAGGCTCCATAATCATAAAGTATACCAAGAGGTAAGATCTATAACTATCACATGAGCATAGTTTCTTTCATAAAGAATGAAGGTGTGTACCTCCCAATCTATCAATCTGCACCTTGCATGTTACAGTTCTAAAATCCTGCCATGTGATGTGATCAGCTGTAAAAATTACTCTCATGCGAGCAGAGGGGGTACAGTTCCTCTCAACCAACATCACTGCTAGTCCCTATCTTTGAATACCAAGTCTACTACCTCTCGTAAATGAAAAAATGAGGCTCTTACAGTTGAAAATTGCCTTTTAAGAATAACCAAATGTGTTTATATATACTCTCTCGGGTGGATAGTAGCCTAAATCCCAACCCCCACCAACTCTAAATTTCTCATTCTCCCAAGTATCTTTTTAACTTAGTTCTATACTTCTCGGCCAAACACTCAAGTTACCAAGATGTGATGTGATCCAGATAATGATCCGGCTGCTATTTTGAAAACCAGATTTGGATATAGGGAACGACAGTACAAACTCTCTATATATTCCAAAGTGTAGTGTTACATTTTCATTATTC
This sequence comes from Picea sitchensis, assembly GCA_010110895.2. Taxonomy (NCBI): domain Eukaryota; kingdom Viridiplantae; phylum Streptophyta; class Pinopsida; order Pinales; family Pinaceae; genus Picea; species Picea sitchensis. The sequence continues at coordinate 1,740 of SNQJ01S0218115.1, read as the reverse complement.
ATAGTTATTGGCTTAGCCTTTGTTGATACAATTTGAAGACTCAAACATGCAGTTGCATCATTATATGTAGACAAAACCTGGCCACCTAAAATAACCCATTGGTGGTACATAAGGGGGGTAGACTTCCACTATTGCCAGATGTGTTTGGGTCTTGGCCATTAACTTGTTTCCTATTTCTTCTAGTTAGAAGATAAACTCTTAGCCAATCAAAATTTTATAATTTGTAAAATAAAATTTAAATATATAAAAAATTTAAAAATATAAAATCTTAACTGTGAATTTATATTATTTTGCACATTTTAAATGCATGATATATATATAAATACATCAATATATTGAATTCTTGTAAATATAATTTATAAATTTTAATTCTATAATTTCTATTATGATGATGATGATGATGATGATTAACGCCCATTGCAGACCAATTGGTCAATCAGACCTATGAAGGTAAAAAATCACTTCAATTTCTTTTAAATTGTATTTCTATGCTAAAACTTTGAGAGAGCGCTCTCAAGGACCGCCCATTTATCACTGGTGGTCAACTCATGTGCTACAGTTTTTATCTATGTTGAAGACATTATTCGTTCTACTTGGGTATCTGATACCCCAGCAAAATTTTTTAAACGAAATTTCTGCACCCCTGCTTTGGTTAATAATGTAATAGGTTTTCATGGATCATAGTTAGGTCAGTACCTTTGGTGATCCATTAGGGGAGTTCCCTTCACCGAGGGTTTTCTATCCTCAAGTTATCAATTGGGATTTTCAACCCTCTTGATTTCCCTTGAGTTTTTTCCCTCCATTGACTTCCTCCAAAGTGGTGGAAGGGCCTGGGATGGCAGTCATTCCTGCAACTCCATAGGAATGCTGTAACGACCATGCCAGTAAAGTAGTTCAAGTTTTCGCGGAATTTCGTCGAGTCAGATAGGTTTTTTTTTAATTAATTAAATTTTAATACCTAATTAATTAATTATTTTGTTGAGCTTATATTGTAAAACTGGTCCTTGGGATTTTGATAGGGTATTTGTGTCAAAAGAAATGGAATGGCACACCCTAAACCCATAGACCAAGTTTAAATGGGCAAGTTTTTATATGTCTTAGCCTTAATTTCGTGAAAGTCGTAATTGCTATGTCTTAGCCCACTCAGAGTCAGTCAGAGTCAAAACAACAATTTTAATTGCTAAAAATGACATTAGTCAAATGTCAAAAATCATTGTAATTGTGAGTTAGTGAGTGAGTGTAAGGTGGAAAGTGGCAAGTTAGACCCTTCTAACCTACCCAAACCCTTCCTAACCTTTTACCAACTTAATTCAACCTCTTAATTCACTTTTTCCACTTTCTAAATTTTCCCCTAAGGGGAAAAACGACCCACATAACTACCAAATCCCCCAAATCCAGCCTTGGGAACTTCAAGGGACACTCCACACATGTGGTGCGCCCCCCTAGACCTACCAAAACCCTAACCCCACCTAAAAACGTAACTCTTAACCTAACTAGACCCCCTAACTAGCTCACGCCCTCCTTCATTTGCGCCCCATCTAGTTGGAGACTCACTCCAACTCACACCTAAACCTAACCACTTGCTATTCTAAGCAAGTGGGCCCTCCTAAATGACCTAGTGCGCCCCCCTAGTAAGGTTAACTAACCTATCTAGCTCTTACACCTCACCCTTTCATTTATTGTTGCTTCAAACCCTAAGTGGGGCGCCCCCTCTCTAGAGATTTGCTCTCTAGCTCTTGA
>SNQJ01S0218114.1:0-15329 GCA_010110895.2 Picea sitchensis | reverse complement strand
TTCACTTGACTCCATGCCCAATGGACTTATTTCTCCTGTATCAACCTCCAGACCTGATTAAACACCTTTTCTAATAAGAGATCTGGCCTTCTTACTGTAATCATTGAATATTCCTGAGTAAAGAGCCCTTCGTTGTTTAGAGAACTGTCTCTGAGTGTATTAGGTCAGAAGTGCACTCAAAGTTAAATTTCAGGGTTTCGCTTGCTGCAACCCAAGTCAAGTTCTGAACGATAAATAAATTTTTCATTTTAAAATGTGCTAAGGCTTGGCTCTATTACAGCCTAGAGTCGACTCTTGCGACAACACACATGACCACCACTCTTTGTCCACGTGCTTAATTCCAAAGCACTACCGACTTTCGCGATTCAGGGAATCATGATGCAAGCGTTCCCCTGTTCTTTGTCTTTCAAAATGCCGAAACCCGAAAAGGGCTTAACAACTCCTTGGATCCTCCCTTAAACCTTCTCCATGCGACCCAGTCCTGTGACCTGGTGCTATTCCTCCGAACACTTTCGGGGTTTCATGATTCGGGGAATTGGGATGCAAGCGTCCCGCTCCTTTGTCTTTCGAATCCCCAGTCCATGAAATGCCGAAATCTCTCCCTCTGAGAGATCAATGGCCCAGGCCCTTCTGGAACCAACGGCTACGATCCCACTAGATCGATAGCTCGAAATATTTCAGGCCTTTCCCCGAAACCTTGACTGCTTTCCATGTGTCCTCCTTGATGGATGGTTTTGGTCCTTTCGGCGATTTCTACGAAACGTCGACCAATTGGCATGTGTCCTCCTTGGTGGATGGTCCTGGTCCTTTCGCGAATTCTCTTTTTGCGATTTTTGGAGACTCTTCACTCTCGGTCTCCCGGTGTCCGAATCCCCGAAATGTGGGTCTCTTGACACGCGTCCTCTGAGATGGACGGTCCCAAATGCTTTCGGGACTTTGATAGGTCCTCTCTCTCCTCTGCTCTTACGAGGGTTAAACCTTGGGCATCTTTTCTGGATCTGACGGCTCACGGAAAATCGACACTTCTCCCTCGAAGTTTCTACCGTCCGTTCTACCCTTATGTGCGACTTCCTAGGGATTAAACCCCGCGCACCTTCTTCCGGATCCGACGGCTATCGATCCTCTGCGCTAGATCTGACGACCCAGATATAATCTTCTGCGCATCTCCCAGGGACTAAACCTCGTGCATGTATCCTTGATCCAATGGCTCTCATGCCACTGCGCTCCCAATCCAACGACTGGCAAGTTTTCGCAGTTTCACGTCTCTGGGAGTCGAAAGACTCTCCCTCTTATGTTTCCTGGTACATGAAATGCCGAAAAACTTAAACCATGCGCACCTTACTTTGAGATCAATGGATGTTGATCCATGCCTCCAGATCTAATGGCTCTGATTTGAAAATCTCCTATGTGTGCTCCTCCTGTCTGAACACTGATCTAATGGTCCAAATCTCATCTTCCCAGTGTTGATCCAATGACAGATGTGCTCTTCTTCCTGAGCTTTCTTGGATTTTTGACTTAGAAGATTTTCTAAGTCTCGAAGGTCTCGACCGTCGACTCTTCCTCTTGCGAGCCCGGTTCCTTTGGGTCTCGTTTGCGTTATAGAAACGTTGTCCCTCCTGAGCTTCGTTTTCTCAGAGATTTACTCCTGTGCACACTTTGCATTCGAAGATCTTGAATAACTCAGATTCGAGAAGTTTTCTTGAAAGAAAAATCCTTACGCCCACTTGGCGTTCTCCTGCTCGATGCACACCTTGCAGAGTCTACAAAGTATTCAACAACCCTGTGAGTGTCTTCTCTTTGACACTTATCTTTTCTCAGAACTCGAAATAGAGTTCCCTAGTGCACTCTATGCACTCGCTCGATGCCCTCTTGACAGAGCTCTATAGAACCTTCAACAGTTCTGTCTTCCCTGAACTCAAGACAAAGTTCCTTCCTGTGCACTCCTTGCACCTCTTCTAATGAAGGGTCAACGCTATTCCTCTTGAGCTTTCCTGAGGTTGTCTTACCTCTGTCAACGCACACCTTGTGGACTATGTGCACTCCTTGCACTCGAAAACTCCAAGATGGGAAGAAATTGAAACTTATGAAATACCAGTCATGCATTCAAAACACGAAATGCATAAAAACATGCAAACACATATAGACAATTCATGGTAGGAAAAACTGCTCTTCTATTAATTCAGAAATGCCTATACAAGGTGTTTACAAAGGCTAGACTGTAACAAGTCTCAGCTCTCTCTCGAGACCTCTCTGCTCTGGTCTCTCCTCCTATTTCTCATTCTCTGTCCTATCCCTCTCTAATTACAAAGAGGTCTCTCTCGAGCTTATCCTCAACCTCATCGTCTCTGAGCTATCCCATCACAGAGTGCTTCCTATGGCTACATTACATAAATGGATGCCCAGTCCTGACTACGTCTTGGGCTTGCTGCAGGCAACCATTAAAGGAAACCTCAACCACTACCTGTACAAAGGCGTGGTCTGGCATTAAAAGCCTTATAACATTTATTGAAATTTCGAATTTCAAAATTGAGAGGGTTGTGCCTCTCCCTTTCTCCATTAAATGTGTGCTAGATGTGTTGGTTGGCTAGCACGCTCCTGACATGGAGCGATGCTACTACATCATTCTCCTCCCTGCCTAACAAACTAATGTGGGGACTGTTACACATTATTTTGGTCACTCTGATGATGACCCCATAGGCATGTGTTCAGGCTTCCAAAACAATCTTTCACATGAGGAAAATGGCTGAGTTCTTCCCCGACAAGGCACATTTTTAGAATGACGTTGCAGGCTGACAGTGGTACATAGTGTGAAAATCAATGATTTCCGCAGGCTGCTCTATGCCTAGCATGCGAGATTTCCTCATGCTTCTATATAGGCAGGGTGCGACGACGCTTGAAGCTAAGAAAAGGAAGAAGTTTCTAGAAGTTTCTAGAAGGAGAATATTCTAGAATGTGAGGTGGCGTTTGTATGGTTGTGATCTCACTGGATTTTCTGATTTGGTGGGATCATCCTCATCCTAGTAACCACTTCACCCTCTCCTATATACTAATGGATTTCTCATGGAAAAGGTTAAGCAAGGTCAAGCAAGATTGAGCAAAGAATATGATGAAGACTGTGTGAAGGATCCTAATACAATTGGTGCTTGAGGCCTCCATTTGCCCATCAAGCTTTGTGGATTATCTTCATGCAATTTCAGAGCAAGTGTATGTGTGTGTTGGAACAAAGGACCATCAAAAGGGAACTTGCGACATCAAGGCACTCTGTTTGTATCTTCCACATTTACTTAATATGATACAGCGACATGTCTCTTTCCCATAAAATCATTAGTATTTTGTTACGTGACTCATTGATCACATGTTTAGGTTTCCATTGAATCTATAATTGTTGCTTTCACTTTGGTTGGTCGGTGTCATCGCTGATATGATCTCACAAGAGCACCGGAGCGAAGCAGGGAAAACAAAGATATAAGGAAGCGATATATAGAGGTATGTCCATCACTCCTTCTTTGATGATAAATTCGATGGTAGCAACCTAGGGAAAGCGTCATGTCCTATCTTGTTTTGTTCTAGATCCAGGGTGGATCTAGGGAGATAAGTTTATGTCCACATTCACTGATTTATCCAATAAAAGGGACACCAACTAGTGGGTGGTTTTAACCTCAAAGACACCTATTTCCTACTGGCTTCCCATAATGTTGTTCCTATGGAAGACATTTGGAATTGTTTTTGGAAATGGAACTTATGGCCAAAATTCGCCACTTTTTTTTTCATTTCTCATGGGAAAATTCTTACTTGGGATCACCTCCTGAAGCGAGTTTTCATAGGCCCGAGTCTCTACATAATGTGTCTTCAAGTAGTTGAATCCCTGGAGCACCTAATGAACTTTTGTTCATTAAACAACTTTTTGTGGAACTAGGGAGCCATTACGTTTCAACAAATTGATCGCATAAGAGATTCTGTCAAGAAAACTATATGTTTTTGACATCCATCCATCTTCTAGAATCTTATCCTTAACCACATATGGCAGCTCTTCCCTTGTTTTTTTCTATGGGAAACCTCGAAAGAAAGAAACTGACGCATTTTCAAAGATGAATCCACTCAGGCACCTTCAGTCTGGAACAAGATCAAGCTTAATATTGTGGAAACCATTCACTCTAAAAGATGGATAGATGAGGATATTAAATTCAGTGACCTGGAACTCTCCCTACTCTCCCTGTATCTCCCCTCATCTATACCCTTTTCCCCTACCTCCCCTTCTCAATCACCTTTTCCTTCCTCACCTTCCTCTTAGTCCCTTCGCCCATCAGAATTCATCAAGTTTAATTTCAATGGTGCTTCTAAAGGAAATCCAAGTCTGGCAAACTATGGAGGAATATTTAGGGATGTTGATGGGAAAATCCTTGGAGTATATTATGGTTTCATGGGCACAAGCTCGAATAGTGCAATGGAACTCAGGGTGTTGATCCAAGGTCTTCAAATAGCCTAGCAACATCATTTTTCCAAACTTGTTGTTGAAGGAGACTTGCGTCTTATCATTCATATGCTCACTAAAATCCAAAATATCTCCCCTCAATGTAAAGTATCTCATAATTGGCGTATGGAAGCTCTCCTTGACCTCCTTCACTTGACTATCCCCCATATTTCTTCTCTCATTCCCTTCCATGTTTTACTTGAAGCCAATAAATTGACAGACTTCTTGGATAATGAAGTAATCTAAGCTCAAATAGTGCAATGGAACTCAGGGTAAGGTTCAAATAGCCTCTGGTGATGATGATTGTCATGGAAGGTTTAAGCTGGGTGTGGTGATTTCCCTTGGCCCATTCTATCTTTTCTTGTTGTTTGTTGTTTGATTGTCATCTCTTGCCTCTCCTTTTCTTTTGTTCTTCTCATTCTCCCCCCTGGTTTATTCTTATGTTTACCAATCGTGCCTCCATGGATATGAATGTAGTCCGAACTAAGAAAACCCATATCCATCAAACCCATGTTTCCATGGTCGTTGTTGTTGCAGTTGAGTTTTTTGCAGAGTTGGTTCCCCGAGAGGCTAAGGCTGCCATGTTACCCCTGGAAAACGATGTTAGGATCATTCACAAGGCTTAGAATGATAAGGAAGTTAACACTCAGGTGGGTACCATCATCCTTGATATGGGTTGTACTCATACCATGGAGTCAAAATTTTACAGAACCTTAGAGTTGTATTGGCATACAAATACTATGGTCATTCAGGGAATACTTCCAAAGGATCGTGATTACCAACAATTTAAGTAGAGACTGAAAGCACTTGAGGACCAAAATCGGATACTCATCACGATGGTGTCATGGTTAGTCAATAATAATTGAGGTTCTTTCCAAGTCTCACGAGAAGGTCATCATCCACTTGGAACTCCAATGGACGTGGGTCACATTGCTAGCACTTCTACACCTGCTTCTTAGGTGCCTCTTTTCCATGTTTGAAAAGGCTCTCTCTATTCTAACCCTTTATGGGTCTTTTTTATTCTTAGATGGTCATGTTTACAAGTTCTAATTTCTCTTGTCTATTTGTTATCTATATCGATTGTTGGTTGTCTCTAGTCATGATTGATTCCAATTTTTCTTTAACCTTGATTTGCAGTTTTAGTTGTGTGTTTCATGTGCACCTTTTGATTTATCTAATGAGGCAAATCAACGTTTTAGTTGTGTTTAAATGCATTTAGGTGAAAGCACACCTTATGTGGTATCTCAGGTGAGAGCACACTCACCTTGTCTGAGTAACACATAAGCATAGGTCGGCATGTAATGGGTATACATATGAAATGATTGAAAACGAACGAATATATATATGAGATCAATATGAACATATACATCTCGCGCCGTAGTTCCTTTTGCATAAGAGTAGAGAGAAGTTGTAGCTCTCTGGATTCTGGATCAAAATCTCGGGTGAGAGCACACTCACCTTGTATGAGTAACACATAAGCATAGGTCGGCATGTAATGGGTATACATATGAAATGATTGAAAACGAATATATATAAGAGGTCATTATCGAACATATACATCTTACACAAAGTCTTAGTTCCTTTTGCATAAGAGTAGAGAGAAGTTGTAGCTCTCTGGGTTCTGGATCAAAATCTGCCCAGGCTTGATACAATTTTAGCGTACCCACCGAGCTGCCATAGATTTCCCGCAGCACGGCGTTTCGCGGGGTTTTATTGAACTGTATTTTGAGGGTTTTCAGAATGATGCAGCCAAGTTCCGTGGTGACACCCGCGATTGATGCCCAGCAGCAGCAAATATCACCAACAGTTGACACATGCCCCTGCCTCATCATCAACCTGGGATTTTTCTCCAGCAACCCCAAACTCAGCTTATGGTTCCGCAATACCCGCAACAAGCGTTTTTCCCCCAGCAACCCCAACCTCAGATTATGGTGCAGCAATACCCAGACGAGATTAGTACCCTCTGGATCGGAGGTTTGCAACATTGGATGGATGAGACCTATCTGTCGCAGCACTGTTTTGTTTATACCCAAGACCTTCTTTCTCTAAATATTATTCGCAATAAGCAAACTGGACAACCAGAGGGTTATGGTTTTCTAGAGTTTGCAAGCCATCCAGCAGCCCAGATGGCTCTCCAAAATTACAATGGTCTACAGATGCCCATGTCTGACCAATTTTACAGGCTAAATTGGGCAACAATTGACATTGGAGAAAAGCGTCCCGAGGATCATACTATATTCGTGGGAGATTTGGCATCTGATGTCACAGAGGACTTGTTGCAAAAGACCTTCAGAGATATATACCCATCTGTAAAAGGAGCAAAGGTTATTACTGATAGGACTACAGGCTCTTCAAAAGGATATGGGTTTGTAACCTTTGGGGATGAGAATGAGCAAGCTCGGGCTATGACAGAGATGAATGGAATGGCGTGTTCCTCCAGACGTATGCGAATAGGTTCTGCCATAACAAAGAAGACTACAGTTTATCAGCAACCGTATCCTAAAGTGGTCGCGTCCGGCTCAGAGAAAGACCCAAATAATACGACTCTATTTGTTGGTGTCTTAGACTCCACTGTAATAGTCGAAATGTTGACGCAGTCATTTGTCCAGTTTGGTGAGCTTGTGCATGTCAAGATACCTATGGGCAAGCGTTGTGGATTTGTCCAGTTTAGCAACAGGGCATCTGCAGAGGTAGCATTGCAGATGCTACATGGTACAGTTCTTGGTCACCAACCAATTAGGCTTTCTTGGGAACGAAATCCTGCAAACAAACAAGTCCAGAGTGCAGGGTGGCTTCAAATCCAACAACCAGATCCAAATCAATGAAATGGTGATGTTACACTGCTGGTTATGGTTATGTCACACAACCTCAAGATCCAAATATGTACAGTTATATCCCTCCAACTGCAAACTATCAGCTACAAGACCCAAATGTGTACAGTTATAACCCTCCAACTATCAGCAACGGTAAATCAGTCTGAAGCTTGAAAATTTTGAAAGGATTCAAATTTATTTGCATGAAGATTAGATTATCAGCAACAGTAGATCAGTCTGAAGCTTGAAAATTTTGAAAGGATTCAAACTTATTTGCATGAAGATTAGATTCATCTTTTTGGGTTAATTGTACTAGTTTTAGAATTCTAAAAAACTAAAAAGGCGGGAGAGGGCCGCACTCGGCCCGGTGGGATGTTCGGAGCTGCCGCTCCACGCCCTATTCATAGTAGTGCTGACATGTTCGAACCAACTATATATTTCGGCTTTACGTTCAAAAGGCTTTGACTTTATATTTGATATTTTTAAATTTTATTTATTTATGTTTTAATTAATTTTTCAAATTTATAATTGAATTTTCATTGGTTGAGATAATTCTGGATGGGACTCACTAGCCCCTTTGTGATGAGTATTTTTCTAAGTATTTCTTGAGATGAAAATCAATTTAATATATGTATATAAATAAAATTAGTGATTGATTTAATATGAGGCGTGAAATTAATTATGTTAAATAATTAATTTTTCGAGACAATAGAATCCTTATATGTGTGATTTACAAACCATTTTCTTGTCGTAGTGTTTTCTTCATCCCCTTTCATATACCACTCTTTCATCATCATTGTGCCATTTTTTTCATTTTCCTTTGTGTACCACATCTTTGTACCGCAATGCAATATTAAAGATTATGCCACCACTTTTATTTCCATTGTATTGTTTTCTTTATTTCTCTCTCTTCGTGGTACCATGGCTCATCACTTTTGTACCTCAATGTAATATTAAAGATTACATGTGCTCTTCCAACGTCTCAAGATGAATAAATTGAAATGGAGGTTTGCACCTTTGTGTATCACTTGCTTCATCGCCTTTGTAAGTAGGATTAAAGATTACATATGCTCTTCCAACCTCTTAAGATGAATAGATTGAAATTGAGGTTTGCACCTACACTTTTATGACCTAAATCTTTATATTGATTAACATAAGATTATATTCACCTCTCCAACGTTTGTAGGTTTGAGTGGTGGCAGATTTGGGTGGTGGCATCCAGTGGTTGCATCCCAAGTTAAGGTGGCGACATTCCAAAGTCTTGCATATTCTGGTGGAGACATCCCAAAGTCTTTAGACTTCATGAGGTCATCATCACGAATGCCTAACATTGCTATCATAACATAATTTCAAACGAACAAAATTACCTTGACATTAATATAGTAGTAGATGTGGATTTGGACATTGATTTCTTAGTAGCACGAGGTACACTTTTGAAAGAAAATGTAGATGGAGCAACTCGCCTAGTTGAAAACCAAGTTTAGTTGTTTTTTGAGAGACATATCTCTCTCTCCGCCATTATTCAATACAAATTAAAATGATAAAATTGATTAAAAAAAATAGATGTATCAAAATGAGAATCTAATTCTACCTTTGCATCAACCTATTGGAATATCCTAATGTAATAGGTTGAGAATGGCGAAAAAGGAAAACACATAGGTGTAGGAGTTGCTTGAAAACTTACAAGGACTCTCGGAACTAGAAGGCAAGCATGTGAGGATAAACGATGACATACCACATGGTATGTATAAATAGTATTATTCAAAATTTTATTTATTTAAGAAATTCAAAATTAAGAAATTGACAAACTATTGTATCTAAGACAAATTTAAAATTATCTTTGGGCATCCTTACTGTATTATTATACCTGCCATATGCAATGTATATAGCAATGAGTTGAGGGATGACTACTTATTAGTATAGGTTTGACCATAAATTTCACCATTCCTCCAAAGTCAATATTAAAAAATTATCTTTTTATATTTTCTTAAATAATAAAATACAATTATATATTTAGTGATTGGTTTAAAGATTTCACCTCTTATTCTTAAATAAAAAAAGTACATTGATATACATTATACCTACCACCAGTGGCATGGTATATAGCATTAGATGTGTAACTGAGTTTATATTAGTTAAGTTTTCCAAAGTTTAACATTCCATTGTTTAACTTTACGCTATTTAATACTATTTGCACTGCCTCGAAAGTTAAAATAAAAAATTTTAAAACTTTTCAGCACCACATTTCGCCACACATCAACATTGTTGTCCTATAACAACCTCAGGGTGTTTAATGCCTTATATGAGGGCATTTAGTGCTATGAGCGATTTGGTTAAATTTCATTAATTGTTCTCAAGCCACTAATAAGTTCCAAGGAACTTCTTCATATGTCAATGTTAAATCAAATATTTTATGACTGACAAGAAATCGGTTGTCAGGATTTAGCTCCTCTTCTAAGAAAGTTTGTGAATGTGATGAATGCTAGTGTTGGTACGCCATGGATGAGATGACATGGGCGACGACTATTCAACTCTGAGTTGGTCCCAAAACAAGAACGACAAATCTATCTGCGAGTTCTTGTTCCTAAAGAAATCACAGATTATACAAAATTTAATAAATTTTGTATTGAGCCTTATAATACCAATTATGAACAGAAGTGTAAGGTCAAAACATGAAGGGAATATATCACGAGAAAGGTGGTTGTTTTACTCTCTCCTTTTAACAATTTCCATGTGATAACATGTATAATGCCCAAAAATGTCAGTCTAACTACAATTACATTCTCCCAAAGCAAACATAAACGATGATAGGAAACTATAAAACATGATTGCAATCATCAAATCAATTGAATAGTATTTGAATTGATCCAAACTTCAAAGAAAAGCAAGACAAGGGATCATAAAAGACATATTGCAATCCACAATTGTCTAACTACAATTGCATTCTCCCAAAGCAAACAAAAGCGATGATAGGAAGCTTTAAAACACATATTACAATCATCAAATCAATTGAACAGTGTTTGATTTGATCCAAAATTTAATAATGGTAGATATTACCGCTATGCACATTGATTTAAAGTTGTTTCCTCTAACTTCAACACCCTGCTATCACACCAAAGGTGACATCAACAACAAAAATAGGTCATATCACACAATCACACATAACAATGATTATGTTGGCACATCCTTTCATTAATGTTTTCTAGTATTAATGAGGCATGAACGGTACAGTCCACTAGTTTATAAAGGTCATTGGATTATGTATAAAGTAATTATTATTTTAATTTAATAATTAAACAAATAATTAAAAATAATAATCAAAAATGAAAAGAAAATATATACCTATGGAAGAAAGTAAATATGTATACTATGTTTGTTAATGGAGAAGGTTTTTTCCATACTCCAATGTATTTAATAGTTATTCCTCCGGGTTATACATACCCCATACACTTTGATATTTATGAGAGATATTAGGTTTTTTCCATACTTCAATGTAAGTATGTATTTAATAGTTATTTCTCTGGGTTTTGCATAAATTTATATATGTTGATACTTATTCCTCTGGGTTTTGCATTGTATTTGAATTTATAACTAATTTATTGAGCCATTCGCAGAATACAACACAGAACATGCCAAATTACACCATGTTAGAAAATGTTAATTGTGGTATACTTCAAATGGACATACCATAGTAAATATTGAACCAATTTATATTTTATTGCTCAACCAAAATTTGTATAGTATTGGTTGCAATAGTGCCTTTTCCCAACACCAAGCCTTATGCCAAAGTGTTTGACCAACTTCATGTGCAATCGTGATCGTGATAGCAACTCAACATGCAAACAACAAGGTTCATGGACCCAAAAAGTGGCTCTATAGACTTACCAAAGGCTAAGTCGATATAAATTGACTTAACCCAACTCAACTAAATCGCTTAACTTAAACCCAAAGCAGATCGAAGTTGTTTTGTTTTTAAACACAATAATATTTTTAAAAAATTAACAAAAATTATTATTTTGATTTGAGCATAATTTTTATTGATTTAGGAATAATAATAAAAAACAAAGCCAACATAACCCATAAAATTTAAAACTTGGCCCAAAAAATGTATTTGTATGATGTAGGGAGATTTTAAAGATTTATCTTTTTTGTGTGTAACTAGTTGAATCTACAACTAGTCCCTCTTGTAATCAAGCAAGTGACACTACCACTATAACCCTGGCTGGGTGCTCACACCCCATACACGCTGGACAATACTGCTGTGTTGAGGGTTTGAACTGCGATAACAGAAAGTGCCTTTAACAATTACCACATCACCTAATTACCCCACACCCCGAGACATGATTTATCTTTTTTGTATTAATAGTAGGGAAGGAAAACTTGCTGAAGAGGGATGTCTTTTAGAACATAACTTTTTTTCAAATACCAAAATTATTACCATGCATGAATCATAAAAAGCTAAAACTATCGGGTACATGAATCTAGCCAATCTCTAACAAAGGGCGCATCCTTCCTTTCACTACCATGCCATTTTCAGGGAGAGTGCAAGGTATATTGCACCCGAACAAGAGACGCAAACACAAGGAACTGGAAATACTCATTTCATGGTCACACTGAAAATACTATGCTATTAATATTTTAAATACCACCAAGTCACCTACTGTTAAGCAGCATGAATTTCTCTGCATCTTCCTCATGTTGGGTTGTATGAATCACACACACACACACATACACACACACACACACACACACACACACACATATAGAGAGAGATATTTCATTGTCTTCATATTTTTTAAAATACTTCATAATAAGTTGTGATGATCGTGAAGATTCTTTTGGTGCACGACGGCTAGTTTTTAACCTTGGTGTGGAAATGGACTTCAGTAAAGGATTCCCAACCCAGTTATTCTCATCGGGTAAAATTTATTCTTGGTCTTAGAAATTGTACTATGAGAGAGTTTCCTTGCATTGCAAATCTTGTTTTGAAACGGGACATCTTGCAATTGATTATCCCAAAAGGGCTAAGAAGAATCGAAAGCCTCGAAAATCAACTTGGTGGGTGGGATCAAATTACGACCATCAAGTTATCTCGAAACCCCTCAAGTTATGAAAACACGCTTCACCGTGACCAGGGGTCTAGAACTAACTGTGGTTGAAGAATGAGGAGTCTTCTCCTCAGGTTTCATATGAGGAACCTCGAGTCTAGTTGTCTCCTCATCCATCAGCTCATTAGGCAGATCATGTTAATGATGTTGGGGCACTGGATGAAGAAAAAATTGAAGCTCCAAATCAAGACAATCTAGGAAACACATGCACCACAAGTACCTCAATATCTACAAATAAAGTTTGGATGATAGTAATAAAGAAGAATAAATCACATGCCACATCTCAACCAATGGTAACAAGAAGTGAGGCTCGTAAGTTAGCCAACTCGAAGATCTCCTCCCCAACAATCTAATTTAGATGCAATGTGTCTTCACTTATATTCTCAAAGTTTTTCTCTGTGTGTATTCAGTAAGGTTGTTATATGTAAAGTTTTCGTTTGAGTATTTGAAATATTCATTAGTAGCTTGTAATAGTGGTTTAATTGAGGCCCTCGATTGGCTTGAATTTTGAAGAACTTTGTAACTCCTCAAATGGGTTTCAACCACGCCTTTTGATAATACATTTCCTCTATTTCTTATTTATATATATATATATATATATATATATATATATATATATATAAATGCTAATGGTTGGACCTATATTGAATATGGAATGAATTACACATCTTCCTCATAAAGTTAGGGTTGTAGAAAGTGCCTCTAGGTGAAAAAAGTATTGACCAATGATAATTTGAATGTCATATACTCATGTGGTGCACTATTGCCCAAAAATGATTTTTTTTTGTGCCATGAAAATAAACTAATTGTTGTACGAAAATATTTTGTGGGTGAAATGGAATTGTGTTTGAACATCGAAAAAAAGAAGAATCCCTAACAATAGTGGGATGCAAGAGCACAACACAATCTCAATAACAACACAAGTGTTAGTGTAGGAAGAACCCCTATCAATATCAATAGAGGGCTATGTTCTCAATTTTGCAACAACGTAACAACTACTCAACAAATTTGAATTTAGGGCATGTAGAAAAAAACTTCAAATTAAAAGGGTAAATGCACATGCTAATTGCAATGTAATTGGAGAAACATAAGGCATGGAGATATACAAGGATGATCCCTAGGATATAATATAACTTAGAAAAGTAACTTGAGCATAAATAATAGACCTCCCAAATGCATACTAAAAAACATACATAAACAATACTAAATAGAAGGTTGAAGGTGCCCCTCAAATGAAAAAAATCCAGTAGTAGACAATTACAAAGATATGAAATGTGCATAAAAAAATTCCCATAGGAAAGAACTATGGTTAAAAAATTAACTTAACCATAAAATTGCTATTACCAATCTTAGAATGGAGGCCTCCTTTTAACATAATGGTGTGAATTTATGAAGGTGGGTAACACTTTCATGACAATCGGGTCTCCAAAATTCTGAAAGACATTTTTTCGGCTGAACTAATTTTCTTTTCGGCCTAAAGTCCTATTTTTTTTGGCTGAAAAATGTTTTGGCCGAACCTATGAACGTCAAATCGAACGACACCCTGACGACGCCCTCGATTTTCGTGTACAATTTTAGCCAGATGGATATTTTTCATCCGGTAACATCTTTTCAGCGAAAGATATTCCAGCCGAAATAATCGTTCGGCCAAAAGAACTTTTCGGCCGAAAGATTAGTTCGGCCGAAAAAAGGTTTATATATTACCCGCACATCGCACCTGCAATAGTTTTTGCGAGTTGTTAGTTAGTTCATACCTGTTAGTGTTGGTGTTTGGTGTTTGTTACGGGTGGACGTTAGTGTTGGTGTTTGGTGTTTTCTACGAGTGGACATTAGTGTTGGTGTTTGGTCTTTGTTGTTTGTTGCGGGCGGACGAGCAGTGTTTGGTCTTTGTTGTTTGTTGCGGGCGGACGGGCAGTGTTTGGTGTTTGTTGTGGGCGGTGTTTGTTGTTTGTTGCGGGCGGATGGGAGGTGTTTGTTGCGCACGGGTGGTGTTGTGGACGTTGGAGCTGTGGGTGGGCAGACGTTGGAGCTACGGGCGTTCGGTCCAGGTATGTTTAGATTAGGAAATTTTGCAAGTTCCGCTCAGGGTTTGCAAGTTCGTTTACAACGACCCCCCAAAAAAATAGTTCTAGACGATACTAAAACACAACGATTAAGAAAAATATAACATTATGGGCTTTCCAATGATTTTATAAAAACCTCACGAATTTCTTAACTCGGACAAGCAGATAAATTGACACAGAACAAAACATTTTCTAAATTCAAGGTCCGGAAATTAATACGGCGGTTACCACAATAGAGAAAGTAATTTGGGAAAGTAAAATTTAAGTGCAACATTTAATTAATTTCTGCGCACAGAGTTTGCAATTTAAAAAGGCAACGAATCGTAGGAATTTGGAAATTCAAGGTTATAACATAGTTTGACAACGTTCAATTTAACGATTAGAATTTCGTTCTTGAAATCTAAAACTAGTTGTAGAGCCAAAGATGCAACCAAATCATGACGACCAAAACCAATTTCAAAATTTCACTTTCCTAAATTTAAAACGATCAATATTAGACATAAGGGTCTGTAAACTAATTGATAAATAAAAATAGGTTTAGATTTCTGGGTTGTATAGTAAATTTTGGCAGCATTCAAAGGAAACTCTTGAAATTTCGATTCTTCCATTTAATTTGGCAGTGAACAATTAAATTATAAATCTTGGGTTATGAACTAAGGATGACAACAAAACAGAGTAAAATAATTTCTAGATTTCACAAAGGCTCTACCAAGATATTGTGAATTTATTATAGAAATTACAATTTTTTCTACAATTATTTTTAAACAAATCATATATACAATTCTACTCTTATTACAATGTAATAATCCATAAATAAAATACCGGAACATTGAAGATGGAAAATTTGAGGAAGTATGTCAATGTCTTGCGCTCC
>SNQJ01S0218113.1:0-15329 GCA_010110895.2 Picea sitchensis | reverse complement strand
TTTTCCCCCGATTTGGGTTTCCACGTAAAACACTGGTGTATTGTGCATGTGTGTGATTGTTTATTTATTACTGCTCATTATTGGATAATAATTCTACATTGATATAACATTTGAAGAAAAAGGATTATAATTATGTTATTACTAATTCACCCCCCCTCTCAGTAATCCAACACTCTTCTTGATGAATTTCTTTATATGTCTGTTCTTCGAACACTTCTTCATCGTCAAGGGAAGGAAACAACTCTCTTATGAGATTCATCATTTCCTCAACAACTTTATTGGTTGCATGTTGACTGCCTATTCAACTATGGGGTCAACTCCATGTGCCATGAAGATACAGTTTGGTTCTACTGGGCATTTTATACCTCCAGCACAAAATTTTGTAAACGAAATTTCCGCACCCTTGCATAGGTTAATAATATAATAGGTCTGCATGGATCATAGTTAGATCAGGTACCTTGGGATGTTTTCATTGGGAGATTTCTTTTCATTGAGGGTTTTTTATCCTCAGGTTGTCAATTGGCCTTTTCAGCCTGGTTGATTTCCCTTGAGTTTTTTCCTCACACTTTCAATTATTCCTCCAAAGTGGTGAACGACATTCTAATGGTCTCATCCTTCGGTAGCTATTGTTTAGGAATGATGTAAATGACCATGTTAGACATTGTAGAATTTTTTGTGGAATTTCGTCGAGTCTAGATATATTTTTTTTAATTAATTAAATTTAATTAATTTTCCTAAGGTTGGGATTTTAATTTTTTGATTAATTAAATGTTTTTGAGAAATCATTGTAAAAACTAGGTGTTTGGGCTTTTGATAGGGCTATTTGTTCTCAAATAAAATGGAAAGGAAACCCTTACACCCATGGACCAAGTTTCAGCTCAGTCGGACGAGTTTTGCCAGTCATTTGTCCACCTGGAGTCAAAGTCGGTTAAAACAACAATTTTTATTGCTAAGTCAAAATTGTAATTTTTGTAAAAATGAGTTAATGGGTCAATATAAAGATGGAAAATAGCAAGTAGGGCCATCCCTAGACTACCCGACCCACCTTATAACATTCACACACCCCCTCACCTTTTCCCTCACTCATTTCCTCACGCCCCCTAGGGGGATTTGCGCCTCCCTCCACACAAAACCTTTGAAAGCCCCTTTTATTTGATATGTGGGCCCCTCCCATAGGTGGTTCATCCTTCCTATCCTACCACCTCATCCCTACATGGTCCCCACAGTCCACTTACTCACTCCACCTCATCTATCCATGCCCCAAACCCTAGATTTGTGCCCCTCTTCTAGAGACTCCCTCTATTGCTTGGATTTGCAACACTTGGCATCCATCCAAGTGGCTTCACTTTTCCTTTTGAGGTATAAATAAAGCTCTCTTCCTCTCATTTCATTACCATTTTTTGAGCTAGTGTTACTATACTGGAATTTCGCCCCGTTCTCTTGCTCTTGCCATCTTGCCATTGCACTCATATGCTCTTGAGAGTCTTGGAGCAACTTGTTTCTGCAACAATCTCACTTTGGATTAATAAAACTTTGGAGGATTTTTGAATCACCAAGAGTATTCTGGTTGCATTCTTCAGACGAGGTGATATTGTGGTATTTGAGTTCATTTGGGTTGTGTTGAATAGATCTTGAATGAAGTAGTTTATTTGGGTAGATTATCAAAGAGTAGTCTTGTTGATTTATTTGTGTTGGGAAGTATTTCAAGCAGTTAGCTTATCCATACACATTATCTATTCTATGCTTCACTATTTGTCTTGAGTTTTGCAGGTTCACTTCAAGGGATTGTTGGGAAAGCCTCAAGAAGGAGTCTTCCCTCAATATTTTCATAAACTCCTAGTTTGTTTAGTCCTATATTTCTATTTCATTTCATCATATATTTCAGTTAGCTAACCATCTTAGATAGGTCACAAATTTCAACTTTACTTGGATATTTTTTATCTGAAAAAATTCTGCGTAAAAACCATAATTTTTTCTTAACTTTGTTGTGTTGTGCAACATTTCCAGCAAGCATTTGCTTGCTGGTTTTTGCGGGTTCTTACAAAAAACAAGGGGATATACTGCTCAAATCCATCCATACAACACTTCAAAAGATTCCTCCCTAGTTGGGTAACTTCTTTCTTCAATCTCCGCTCTTTTCTAGCATTGTAGCAAGCCCCCGGGAAGTTCCCTTGAGGCTTGCATTCTCTTGTATATTGTCAGCTTTGTATCTTAATTTCTTGCAAGTTATTATTGCCTACACCTTGGGAGAGTAATTGGCTAAGCCAACCCCCGAAAATCGTTGGGCTAGAAGACAAATTTCCTTGTGAAGCATTCTTTATTTCTTGTCCCACTTGTCCACAATACAAGGTTGTGTAGCTAGCATAGTTTAATAATTGTTATCTTTTCTTTTACAGCCCTCTTTAGCACAATATTGGTAGGCTTGACCTCCACCTTGTGCCATTGTGAGTGGTTTTCCTTTTTTCAAGTTTTGCTTAAAATCTAACTGCCTACACCTTGGGAGAGTAACCCCCAATATCGTATGTCTAGATTAGTGATGTGATGATAATGTGCCAATGGTTAAATGATTTGCAATCTTTTATGGTTTTTGTCATACATTCACTAAATCATAG
The DNA here is from genome assembly GCA_010110895.2 of Picea sitchensis. NCBI lineage: Eukaryota > Viridiplantae > Streptophyta > Pinopsida > Pinales > Pinaceae > Picea > Picea sitchensis. The sequence continues at coordinate 12,717 of SNQJ01S0218113.1, read as the reverse complement.
CCTAAGCCTTTGAGGCACAAATCTTTTACTTGCTTTAAGTCTCTTATATCTCAATGCATAATAAACACATGGTCAAGTAGATATCTTAAAGAAATCCTTTATTTTTTGGAATCTTATTGTGTTTCAAGTTCTCATCTTATTTGGAAAGTGAATGGTGTATGGTTGATTCTATTTTCAACAATTTCTTAAATCTTTAGCTTGCTTTCTTCATAGAATAGCTTATGTTATTGAATGGTCAGAATCTCAAGTGTTGTTCCATTTAGCAAGTTGTTCTTGCCTTCTTCATCACACATCTTTTTCATATACTTAACACATGTATGGGCTATCAAATGTCTCTATATTTTTCAGCTTCTATTTGCAAGTTCATATGTGTTTACATGCTGCAATTTCATAATTTATAACACATTCACAACAGTGACTTTAAGTTTCGGTTTTGGGCTTAAATCACTATTTTTGGGCACCTAAAATTCATCTAAAACACTCATAACACATCTTAAGACTTACCCATAAGTCATAATAACATTTTAGACCAACTAGGACAACCTAATTCCACCATCTTCACCATCTAAAACGGGGATTGAGGAGGGCAACAGATGGTAGTGGCAGGGGACTGTCTCATGGCGCACCAGGTGTGTGTCCTTCCCATGAAAACTCAATTCTTTGGGTTGACTGTGACAGCTAGGGTGGGCCTCGTTGCCTTACTATATTGAGCATCCAGTAGCCATTTGGAAATAGGAGGAGGAGGATTAAGGTTCTGTTATAACCCTATAATTCATAGGATCATCTGTTGACTGGAAAATTTTCACTCTGGGTGTATAGGCTTGCAAATAATATTTCATCTCTGCAAATTATTTTCAAAGGAAAGAAAAGAAAATTCATGGTTGTTGACGCTGAGCGGTTTTTTCTAACCCCATGGAGACAAAAGCAAGAGAAACAGTGCACAAAATCCACGTAATGCGCGTATCCTAAGTTTTGAGAGCAAATATGACTTTGCGCTCACAGAGTAAAGACAACGCATAAATGAACGGTTGAGAAGCTGGCGCTGAGATCTACGGTTCACAAGTTTTTCCGGACCCCCTCGACCGTTCTACCTTTGACGGCAGGGGGGGGTCCAGAATCGGACATAATGAAAGCACACATCTAAACGACTGAGGCACTAACACTTTCATCAACGGCTTAGATTGAATTCCGGAGGTGGTCCAGACCCCCTGGACCGATACGCCTTTAGCGGGGAGTGCGGAATGGCGATTTCCGGCAGGCCTGTCTGGCGTGTCACCATCATCGCATGTCGGACCTCTCCTACGCTCCACTTATCGCTTACCATCCTTCTCACTTACCATTCATCGTTTCCTGACATACCCCATCACCTCATGATGTCACCCTCCATTTTCCCACCACCCATTCTGAATAAATGAACTTAGGATAAAGGCAAAAATAACAAATTAGATTAAATAATAGTAATATATTGGTATAGTTAGAATAGGTTAAACTAGTTAATAAAACTAGTTATCAATTAATAAATTATTAATTAAAGTTAAAAATCTAAGTTACTAATTAGAGTTAATTAAATATTAAATGAAACAAAACATAAAACAATATAAAACATTTAAATAAAATATAAAACAAAGACATATAAAACAAAAACATAAAGAAATAAACAAAAAGACAAATACATTAAGCGCAGTAACATGTTACCAATAATGAAAATAAAAAACAAAAACATTAAAACCTACACTATCCTAAGTCTACCCACCCTCAACTCCTGCTCACATCTAAGCCCCCATGAAAAACATAAAATTAAATCAACAAATGGGAAATTTTCCGGACCCGTTACCGTCGAACTTTAGCGAAGGGGTCGAATAATATTTTCAATACCACCCCATCCACGTGTAAGCCTCCTATTATTCCGGCCGGACATACCCTCCCCATAAAGCGCTTACCTGGGGGTCCGGAATACTACCTTCACGAAAAAAAAACCCGCCTTTTTCATATTTTTTGCCTATTTTTGCCTGTTCAGTATGTCTTCGTCCGAGGCTGTTTTTAGGAAAATTAAAATGAATTTTTTAAAGCCAGGGTTTTCTCCATAACAAGGATGAGAAAGAACAAAATGCTCATTTTTCCGCAGTTAGATTGCCCGCGAGAGGGAGAATCGAATCCATCTTCAAATCCCTTTTTTCCAGATTTTAAACTTTGAATTCTGATCGATTTTTGCGGGGCTGATACGGCCGGTATGGATATGAATTTGGAAAAACAGAAAGTGGTTTTTGTATATAACATGCTCATCTACAATAAAATCCTTTAGTTTTTTCCAAGGTGTCATAATTAAATAGAAAAAATGCGGTTGGACCTTTTTTGCAAAATTAGGCTTTCGTCTTTCATGGCGGGCGGTTCGAATTTGGGGATTTGTGGCTATTTTCGGCAGAGGCGGTTAAAACTGACTCTCAAAACTTGTTGAGGGGTCTATCCTATTTATTCAAAGATTATTTTTAATGTAAATGTTGTTGTTGATCTCCACTTGGCAAAGTAGAATTTTGGGAACAGCAACTTCTATCGAGAGATTTTCGAGAAATATAAAGAAATGTTTCACAGAATTCCTGTATGTGTTAGCTATTGGTGAAGTTTTCCCTCGCCGTTGAATGTGTATCTGTCATTTTTATCATTGTGTTGTATGTATGATCTTTTAAAAGGAGTTAAAATTACAGGATTTATCTATGCATACCATGTTTTCTGACTTTTAAAAAATCTAAATGTTTGTCGTCTGATGTTATAGTGAAGAAATTAAATGCTTCTTTACCGTGATTGATAATCTCACATTTTATGTTAATCCATCACTTATTCCCAAAGAATCAAATAGTTTCATTATCTCACCACAGTAGAAAGACTTCTTATAAGCTATTGTCGATCTCTATCTTTGTGAGCAGTTATAGCCAATGGTGCTAACTGCTGTCTCAACCCGAGAAGCCCACAAGAACATAACCTATTACGCACAACTAATAATATATCCTCTTCAGTAAAAGTTATATCGGACGGAGAGATCCTCGAGTCTTGGAAGGATATATCCCGGACTCTAGTGGTTTGATGTTGCCTCCGGCCTTGGAGCCAAATTACAGTGCTATCGAATACTAAAGGCTCCACGGGGAACTTCGGTAGTACACTTCAAAGCTCCGAGATCTGATCATTGATGGTGGGCAATGACCAGTTACAAAATTTTGAATCATTCACACAGTGACTCAATCAGCTCGGATGGTGCAAGCTCAAGGAACTCTCCACTAGAGGGAAGAACCTAAAGCAGCAAGCCAAGCAGCCCCGGAAAGACCCGGTACTCAAGCTCAAATTGCATTCAAGACATCTTTGGTTTTATGCGCGGTATGTCTTGTCTTTCTAAGCTTTGATCAAAGTATATTCTTTGAAGATTGCTGACCATCTCGATTCATTGATGAGTCTCAAGAGGTGAGATCGATCTAATACGGTTAATGGCCGCATACTCATAAACCTGTGCACATCCTATATGCACCTGTAGAAACCCTATTGATACATAAGCTTCCTGCTTTGTCTCCTACTCTTTCCAAACCTCCATATGGTTGTAAGTCTCTTGCTTCATCTCTTGTGCTTGTGAAATTCCTAGACCGATACAAACCTCTAGATTTGCCTCATTTTCTCCATGACCTCCGCATCAATTACATCAATAATCTTCCCAGGTTTGATGGAAAATAGAACATCAACTATTTGAAAAGCATATTAAAACGAGGATTTTCCTTGACGCAAGTTTGAAAATGGTGATATCTATATCGAGGATGGCACTTTTGTTGCAAGGTAAAAAGTTAAAATTGGCTTACTCATCTACTTGTTGCAAGCATCCATAAATTTTCATCAGAGTTCATGCAAGTGTTCTTAGAGAGGTGGGTGATCATGGGAAATGTTTTTCCTCATCCTAGAAGAATCTGAGAACGCGAAAGAAACCGGAAGCGATTACAGCGAGTTTCAGCGAGGTTCAAATAAGGGTATATCATTCAATGCACCTAACGGATGTAAAAGGCCCACCTCTTGGTTTTATCAAGTGCATTTTGGATGCCTTCCGATCACGAGATGGCATTCAATTAAAGAAAGAACGCAAGCCTTGAAATGCGAACGTGCGGTTGATGTGGAAACAAACTGGCGATCAAAGGTCAAATTCAACAGGGACGAAAGAAGGGAAGGCGACTGAAGTCATGGAAGCTAAAGCTGGATATTTGGCTAGTGGAAGGTGTCTGTGAGGAGGATCAACGGGAAGGGTAGAGCACTGCCCAGGACACCATGTTCCAATGATGATTTGAGGAAAGAAAAGGAAGGGTCATTGTTCCCAAACATTTTGTTGTTCATCCTTGGTACCATGGTTTGGATAATGATTCTTTCATGTATTCAATTCTATACGGTCAAAGATGGAAACTCCATCTCCATCACTTATGAGGAACAACCAAGCTGACGCGTGTGCTGTTTGACAGCATTCCTTACTTGGATTATCTACCCAAGTATGATCAGTATTATGATGATTATGTGGCTGAAATGGATGTTGACTGTTTAGAGAAACCGAAAGTAGGTCATTGGCAGGAAGAAGATCATTTTACATTTTAGATGTGACAATCAACCCTTTCTCAACAGTCATAGCGGCGATGAGGGAAGAGACACGAAATTTTAGAGTAAGGGAAAAATGTTTGCCCTTACGTTTCTCTTCTTTTCAATTTTTAAGAAGAAACTCGAGCTGGTGTAAAATGGTAGAAGACAAAAATTTCCTTGATCAATGAGTTGAAGATGCCATTAAGGATGTGGAGGTTGTTCTACAAATCCAGAGTTGCGACCCTTTACCTACTTTGATTTTCAAATTTCAGATGAAAGATTAGAGCCTGAGACAAATTCTAATTTAATCCAAAATAAATCTGTACTGTTGTGCTTTAATTCATTTCAAATTTTGAATGAAACTCTTGAACAAGTGTTGAAGGGTAAATACATAATTGTCGGGGAAATTTGAGTTGAATCAAATGCAACAGTCTTGTATGTCGGTCTTTTAGGATCCAATATCGGATGTGTTGGATGACTTGTGTTGTCAAAGTCTTTTTCCATCATCCATCTATGGGATAAAAGCGTTGTTATGATATTGACATGAATCGACAGTCAGCGTCATTGTCTTTTTCGGTAGAAGTCACATTACAAAGCTCATTAGAGCAGTTGCAGCCATGTCGAGAAATGCATGAGGATGAAGATAACATAGATCTCGATTGCGAACTTCCATCCAAATCACAAGGTAGAAATGACATGTTCCTTGATTCTTGTAGCTACCTATATGGAGATTTTTTTTCATTGTAGAGCCTCAATCTTTCTCTGGCGGTACTTTTGTTCTTCAAGATTATCGAGGATGTCTCTATAGTAAATATCAATCACGTTTTCAATAGTGGACTTTTCACTTTGCAGTTTTGAGTCAATGGGAAAAAGATCAAGCCGCACTTTTCACTGTGCTAACAAGAAATCAAACAATCCTCTGGTCTCAACAGCTACTTGATTAGCTTCATTGGCATTTTTGTATTATTGATTTAACAAAATTATCAGTATCGGTAGCATAGAGTACGTAGGGAATGTGAATAAGTTCAACTCTGAGCATCTCTTTTTCACTTGATTTTTCATTTGATTTGGTTTAGGTTACCAAGATCAAAACGTATGCAGGTTGTAGGAATGAAGATTTAGAGGTATTGATGGATAAAACCATTCTGCATGATTCATAGGTTTGTGGTTCTTATTTTCCAAAGAGTTACCATCCCAATTGAGCCATGGTATAACCCTATAGTTCATAGTATCATCTGTTGACTTGAAATTTTTCACTCTGGGTGTATAGGCATGCAAATAATATTTCATCTGCAAATTATTTACAAAGGAAAGAAATTTACATGGTTATTGTGGTAGGTTTTCTAACCCATGGAGACAAAAGCAAGAGAAACAATGCACAAAATCCACGTAATGCACTTATCCAAAGTTTTGGAGAAAATATGACATTTCACTCACAGAGTAAAGACAACGCAATGACGGTTGAAAGGCGTACTTGAGATCCCTACGGTTCACAAGTTTTCCGGACCCCCAACGTTCTACCTTTACTTGCGGTAGGGGAACCGAATCCCGGAGATAATGAGCACACATCGCTTGGCCCGAGGCATAGCGCTTTTCGCCAACGCGGTTGAGATTGAATTCCGGACCCCGGACCACTTGCTTGATTGGGGGGTGGTTGGAATGGCCAGTTTTCCCGGCAGACCCCTGTCCCAATGTGTCACTCATCCATTGCATTGGACCTCCTCTGCTCCAGAACACTTACTGCTTACCATCCTTCTCACTTACCATTCATAGTTTCCTGACATACCCCGTCCTCATGGCGTCACCCTCCAAATTTTCCTTCCACCCATTCACGAATAAATGAGCTTAGGATAAAGGAAAAAATAGCAAATTAGATTAAATAATAGTAATATTAGTATGGAATTTGGAATAGGTTAGAAAAGAACTGGTTAATAATTAATAAATTATTGATTAAATTAAAAATCTAAGTTAATAGTAGGGTTAGTTAAATATTAAATAAAACAAAACTATAGAACAATGTAAAACATTTAAATAAGAAATATAAAACAAAGACATATAAAGCGAAACATAAAAAGAATAAACAAAAAGCAAATGCATTAAGCGTAACATGTATGACAATAAAACTAAAACAAAGAAACATAAAAATTTTATCCCTGAGTCACCTTTTAACTCCGGCTCACATCAAGCCCCCATGAAAACATAAAATTAAATCAATGGTGAAATTTTTGGACCCCCCCTTGCATCAGAGACTTTAATGAGAGGGATTCGAGATAATGGTTTTCAATACCATCCCATCCCGTGTAAATACCTCCCTATTCCAGCAGACCCTAAAACCGCTTACCACCTGGAAGTGCGGAATACTTCTTCTGAAAAAAACCGCCCTTTTCATATTTTTTGCCTATTTTTGCATGTTCAGCATGTCTTTGTCTGAGGCCGTTTTTGGGAAAATTAAAACAAATTTTAAAACCCAGAGAGGTTTTTCTCCTTAACAGTATGAAGAACAAAATCTCGATTATTTCCACGATTGCCGGCGGGGAGAGAATCGAAGTACATCTTAGGGCCCTTTCGAATTTTCATTTTTAGATTCTGGATCCACGATTTTCTGGGGGTACATTAAAGCCAACTGGAGATAATTTAGCGGTTAAACCAGAAGGAGGTTTTGTCAGAACGTCATCTACAATAACCTCCCTTCATTTTGTCCCATAATGTCATCCTTGAACAGAAGCGGATGTCATTAGGACCTTTATAAAAATTAGGCGAAATCTTTCATGTTTAGAGTTCGAGAATTTCGGATTTGTATTATTTATTTTTGGCCAAAGCGAGGAGGTTAAAAACGACTCTCGAAACTTGTTGAGGGGTCTATCCTATTTATTCAAAGAGATAATTTTTAATGTAAAGGTTGGTGATCTCCGCCAAAATGGGGTGGGAGCACTGTAACTTCTATCGAGAGATTTTCCATAAATATAAAGAAACATTTCATAGGATTCCGCACGTATGTGCTTAGCTATTGGTGAAGTTTTTCCCTCATTTTTGAATGTGTATCTACCTTTGTTATGATTGTGTTGTCTATCTAATCTTTTAAAAGGAGTTAAAGTGACAGGATTTATCTATGCATACCATGTTTTCTGACTTTTAAAAATCTAAAAGTTTGTCTTCTGATGTTGTGGTGAAGAAATTATTAAATGCTTCTTCTTGTGATTGATAATGCATTTTACGCTAATCCATGCACTTATTCCCAAGAATCCATTGTTTATATTATCTCGCCCTGTGAAAGACTTCTTATAAACTGTTATCTGATCTCTATCTTTGTGAGTGAGACCCATAGCCCAATGGTCTTCTTTTACTGTCTCAACCAGAAAACCCCAAGAATACCAACCCTATTACGCCTGACTAGCATAATATCCTCTTCCAACAAAGTTATGTCCCGGACAAAGAGATCCCTCTACGAGTCTTGGAGGGCTAGATCCCAGACTCTAAGTGGTTTTTATGTTGCTTTTGTCACTGCCTCCGCAACCTTGGGCAAATTAGAGTGCTTCGCCGGGTTCAACCCACTTAGTTAGGGGAGGGAAAATGGGGTATCAAATCATAAACAACTCCTAACACTTAGTCTCCTAGACAATATTTTCTTTGGAATATCTTTTGGTGGTTGTTTAGAAGTCTATTTTGCAAGCACATTTACATTTCTAAATCTATTATGCAATCTTGTGGTTTGAATATCTAAATGTTATATCTCTTGAGCATTGATTTTCAAAGTATTTACATCTTTTATTTTATGCTCTCTATGGTGTGATTCAACAAGAGATAGCGCATCCATTTGGAGGCATCATTTTGTTGAGTCTTGAGTGCTTTTAGTGGTTTCCAGTGAAAGAAGTCCAATTATTATTGGGGCATGCTTGGCTTTATGTGATGATCTAAATGGTTTGAATATCTTTTGCTCACATTCAAAGCACTTGTTATTATTGTTCATTTGTATCTTGCATCCTTGTATCGAACTTCTTATTCTTTGTGTAAGTAATTGTATCTTTGTTGTGGAATAGTTTAATCTAGTTTTACTTGACAATCTTTTGTAATTGAACTCCCTCAAACTTAGTTGACCTTACTTAACCTTTAGGCACTAGTCTTGATTTGACTTAGGGAAGGGTTTGCTTATTGAAAGTCTTGCACTTGCATTTGTTGCCTTAGCATCATAGGTTAGCTCACATAACCTTTAACAAATTAAAACCAACTCCTATAACTTAAAAGTTAAATCACATCTAGTAACTAGGGTCTACCTTAGCTTCCCTAGAGGTAAGCCCTAGGAATAGAGTTCGATCAAAGGTGGCCGGTGTTGAACCTAGGCATTGTGCCTCAAGGACACACTAAGTGGATGGACTTTGCTCACATTTACAAGTGTGTATTAGGGCGACAACATCTTTGGCGTCGTTCTAGGATAAGTCATTTATCCTTGGTCAAGCGACTTAACTTAATTTTTAAGAACTAAGTAATAAAAACTTTAGTCCCTAAAAATTCATTGAACTTTTATTGGTTGATTTTGTGTGTTTCCTTTCCAAGTGGTGACTCTATTGAATAATTATGTTAGGTATACTACTAGGAACAATTCAAGTGGGGTGATCGATCCTTTTCCTGAACCTGAAAAGTTTTATAGGAGGAGGTTGAAACTTGAGACACCTTGTTCATAGGAGGCTACTTGAAAGTATTGGAGAAGGGGAAGAATCACTCATGATATCCAATACTTGTTCTAAAACAATAATCAACCAACTGTTAATAATCCCACTAATAATCCTAGCCTAACCATGAGTATCTTTTTGAGAACTTTGAACTTTCTGTCAATCCAAGGTTTCCCTCATGCAGTTCCTGAGAAGACCATTGACAAGTTGCCTACCTTTTAAGGGAACAATGCTATAAGTGCAAAGTCACACATCCCTCTATTGGTTGATTTTGTGTGTTTCCTTTCCAAGTGGTGACTCTATTGAATAATTATGTTAGGTATACTACTAGGAACAATTCAAGTGGGGTGATCGATCCTTTTCCTGAACCTGAAAAGTTTTATAGGAGGAGGTTGAAACTTGAGACACCTTGTTCATAGGAGGCTACTTGAAAGTCTTGGGGAAGAATCACTCACTGATATCCAATACTTGTTCTAAAACAATAATCAACCAACTGTTAATAATCCCACTAATAATCCTAGCCTAACCATGAGTATCTTTTTGAGACCTTTGAACTTTGCAGCAATCCAAGGTTCCCCTCATGCAATTCCTGAGAAGGCCATTGACAAGTTGCCTACCTTTTAAGGGAACAATGCTATAAGTGGCAAGTCCCACATCCTCAACTTTCAGATGTGTGTGGAAAGATATTGTAGGGGTCATGATGAAGAAGATGTAAATATGACCTTGTTTGTGCATTCTCTTGAAGGAGATGCTGCTGAATGGTTTACTGATTTTTCCCCAACTAAGTTTATCACCTTTGAGGAAATATTGAATGAGTTTAGGAAGATATGGGGTGATCAAAAGGAACATAGATTTCATCTTGTTTCTCTTACCACTAGTCAAAAGAAAGAGAATGAAACTGTGGTTGAATTTAACACTAAATTTAATAGCTTGGTGAAGAGCCTTCATAGGGACATTAAGCCCTCCGATGTAGCCATTTTGATTTATTATATTGAGGCATTTGAAGGTGAAATGAGGTATGCCTTAAGGGATAAGGATCCTCAAACTTTAGAATCAACACAAGCTACAACTATAAGAGTTGAACAGAATATGCTTGAAGCTAGGAAGTCCAATATTCCTGGTTTCACAAGACGTTCTTCTTCAAAGGTTAATCATGAGAAGAAGAAGGAACCAAAGGGTCAAGAGTCATAAAGTGATGGGATTAAGGAATTGACCCAATTAATTAAGCAAATGGAGATTAATCATGCCAATTAGATCAATGCATTGCAAAATAGGTTGATTACTATGGAGAGGTCCCAAAACAATAGACAACAACATAAGCCAAATGATAAGTGGCCAAGAAGACCTCCCCAAAATGATCATAGGCCACCTAATCCTTTTGAATCCACCAACTTGGTAGATCATCAAGCTATACCTTATTGTAGGCCTTGTGGTGGGTTTCATGAGGAAGCTACTTGTCAAGTTTTCCTTGAGGATTGTTATAATGATTATGGAAATGAATAGATAAATATGTGTGGTAGAAAGTACTATGGAGGCATGTATGATTGGATGAATGATAGTGGTCATGGAAGTAGTGGAAACTTCATGAGTGGTATTGTTGATAAGGCAACAAAAAAGTATGGGTCCAAACCCACACCCCAACAAATTGTAGAAATGGCCAAGTATAAAGGCATTACATACCAAAGGAATGGAAATAAAGGGCATGATAAAGGTCAAACTAGTTTTCCCAAGGTATCACCAAGTCTTCCTAAGTCTAACATACCTATTAATGCAGATTTGAATATTGACTTAGGTGGTTCGTTGAATAATGCAAAGATTTTGGTACCAATATAAAAAATTATGAAAATCCCTTCTCAAAAGGAAAAGTTACTTAAAGCCATAGAAGAACCCCCTAAAAGTGTTGTGTAGAAGCAACCATCCATGGCCTACCAGGATGCACCAGTGATTTTGCAGAATTGGGATAGGAAAAATGAGAAGAATTTACCTTTCTACCTTTCTCTACTTGTGAATGACAAAGTGTTACACAATTGCATGTTAGATTCAGGATGATCAGGGGATCAAATTTTGATCAAATTTCAAAGTGCCCGAAATGCGATGAAATCAGTACCATTGCATCCGTCTCGTCTTCCTAATTCCGGCAGTATATTTCTTTGTCAAACGGACTCCGTATGGAGAAGATATCGCGATCTGTTCGTCAAGCCAAACATGCAAAATTTTTGGTGCTGACTGTATAGTCCATACAGTCCGTACGGTTTGATGTGGCAGGGCTGTACAGACCGTACGATGACGTGTCAGGTGATGACATGGAAAGCGATTGTTGGTTGGCAGTTGTTGAATTGGGAAGTGACACGTGTCCGTTTGGTGGCAAATGGTATGAGGACACGTGGCCCAATCCATGGGCGCCACGTGTCACTCGTTGTTTGGGTTATGGTTGTTGTGTAAAAGCTATGGGAGTCCGCGGGGTTTGACCCCCGGACCTCCCCCACTATGTAATTCCTTTGTATAACCGTCCGACCAATGCGCCCACACCATATGCCTTAACATATAACCCATTGCAATATTTATAAAGTCAAATAATTGTATAAATGGGCGGGGGTCGGGCTGGGGCTTAGCCCCGGCCCGTGGTTTCGGTTTAAACACATATGACCATAGCACATTGCGACCGTTGGTGCGCGGGTTATAACATATAGCCACGGTTGTTACATATTACATATTCCCACAACCTAGAGCGCGGAGGGTGTTATGCAGTTGTGTAACCGTTAACCACTTTTTGCCTTTGAGCGCGGTCACGTGAACCATATGCCCATGTGCCTAGGCGGTTAGGGGTTGGCGCGCCCTTAACCATCCTACGGTTTGCACCGTTGGCGCGGTTGCACCCGGTGCTAGGTTTATATGCTTTAAAATGCGTGTGAGCCAGGTTCAATCAGGAAAGGTGCGTTTTGTAGATGCAGAGACAACAAGCTTGAAGGGGGGACTTCCAAGAGGCCTAACTTCTTCGTTTTTCGACCGATTGAGGTGCCGAAAGAGCCCAGACAGGGGTTTTTGGATGCTCTGAAGCCATTGGATCAGTCGGTTTGTCAGTTTGAGCACTGTAAGACATGTTTTTGAGCACTTTTTGAGCAATTAATAATAATGATCCATTGGAAGCTGGACCAGGAGATGTAGCCCAAGAGAGGGGTGAACTCCTTTATCAATTGTTGTGCTTATGTGTTTATGTTCATTGATTATGCTGTTGTCTATGTGTAATTTTCATAAGTAATCCTTTAATCTATGTGTTGCAAACTGATCCATTTGCTTTAAACACATAACATTCACTTGCAATAATTTTCAAGTATTTCAAGTCTTCTTCATTTTTAGATCAAGTTGGTATCAGAGCCACTGGTTTTGAAGACTTGATTGTTTGCAAGTTTTTTTTTTATGCTCACAATGTTGAAACTCACAAGAGGAGAAGGTCAAC